>JASANH010000590.1:0-62943 GCA_030248295.1 Mesodorylaimus sp. YZB2_4
TGTGTAAAAGCAACTTGCTACTCGAACTTTACTGTGAACCCAATGAACAAGCTAGCTGGAAAGTGAGTGGTTAGGGTTCTGTTGAGTCTGGAAAAGCGCAAAGAGCACCGAAGAGCATAGCGTGGGAAGATATTGGCATTTACTCGAACTCGCAATACGCGACATCCAGGAAATTCCTAGTGGAATGCTCTTGGAATCCAACTGGAACGGAATGGATCCACATGGATTATGGTTGATCCACGATGAATTCTGATGGATTGGGGAATCTGGGTAAGGCCCGAAAGCCAGCACTCAGTTTTCTTCTCATTTCAATCGCAGACTAGAAACCATTCAAAACTTATCCAGGAGACGTATAGCTGAATCGGCTGACTGACTATCAGCTAGAAACAATGCCGCGTCGTCCGAAAATTGGCTTGACAAGTAATCCTGACCACATACAGTGAGTCCATGAACTTAAGGGCAGTACTGTAGCGTCGTTGTCAGAAAGTCGATAGCGATTATGAAGAGGTGAGGTGACAAGGGGCACCTTTGGCGAATGCCCCTGGCTAGCTGTATTCTGTTAGAAAGAAAGCCGTTATTCGCTACCTCGATGCAAGAGTCCTTGTAACGTTACAAAGTTTGGACTGCTGATTGTGCAGTTGGCGAGCCGCTTCCTCGTATTAATTGCGCATTTCGAGACACTACAGAGGGCAAGAGCTCCCAAACTTAGGGGATTGGGAGGTCATAGATTTGAATAGACCCGAATAACTCAGCAGATACCCATTTACCGAATTCAATAGTGTATAAAAACCTGAGAGGGGGAAAACACAATTGCGAATTAGTTAAGAGGGAACGGTGTTAGAACGATAACTCAAACAGACCTCGAATTTCACATTAGCTAAGCGGGAAAATAAAACTAGACGGAAATCGTCTAGATACGATTTGGATACTTTTAACAAATTGCAGATACTTCAGATATATAGTGTGTGTATTCCTGTGTGTACTTTGCACATGCTCAAGCTGTATCAGAGTTTGTTGTGCATTCGAGCGGGACGAAATTTTTAATGGGACGTCGAAGGGTACGTCCAGAAGGCAGTTTAACTGATGCTTTTCAGACAAATCCATCCTTTCCCATGTGCAGCTCGATGATTTTTCCGAGAGGCCATTGCATTCGTGGTGTGGGGAACATTACAAGGACGATTTCTCCAATACAAGGGGGGGGGGGGGGGAGTTGATCGAATCAGAGGCTGTCGATGCGTCAATCCAGACCTTTCCATTAAAGATGTCAGGTATTGACGACGCCAGCATTGCCTAAACATATCGAGATAATTTTGGCTCTTTTTCCATAGAGCAACGAGTTCGGTGTTCCGGAATTGGTTTATGGCTGAAATGCTATCATTGATAGAGCTAGTGAAGGCAGGTGCTTCCTCAGCCGTGTTGCCAGTGCCTTGGCCAATATTTTGTAGTCGCAATTGAAAAGCGTGATCGGACGCCAGTTCCCAAATCCATCAGATCCTTCCCAGGCTTCAACAATAACGAGATGACGCCTTGTTATTGACTTTGCGCTAGTTCTCCCGCTCTCAGCGAAGCTTGTATCCCGTAGACTCGATATATGGCCTTCGGATTACTTCCCAGAAACACCTGTACCATTCAACGGGCAGACCAGTCCCACCTGGCGCCTTGTTCGACGCCATTGCCTTTGCTGCATTTTCAAATTCCCAGGACAGCAAGGGTTGGTCTAGCTGAGCTTTGGCTTCATCGCTTAATTTCCGCTCATCGTGCTCACTGACCCTTTCCAGCCAATCGTCAACTTCTGGAGCTTCCACTGCGTCTTTAGTGTAGATTCTAGCGTAAAAATTGTGCAAGGCAGTTTGGATCTCCTCAGATTCAGTTTTCTCATTACCTGTGTCATCCACACTTTTTGATACAGACTTTCGTACT
This sequence comes from Mesodorylaimus sp. YZB2_4, assembly GCA_030248295.1. Lineage (NCBI taxonomy): Eukaryota > Metazoa > Nematoda > Enoplea > Dorylaimida > Dorylaimidae > Mesodorylaimus > Mesodorylaimus sp. YZB2_4. The sequence goes on from JASANH010000590.1 coordinate 1,921, forward strand.
GCGTTCCGCTTTTCAAGACCAAGAAAGTATTTGTCAGGTTTCTTCTTATACGCTATCTAGCAAACCTGAGTGCGCAAGATAGCTCGGCGGGCGCCTTCCTCCAGATAGTCTGCAGCTCCGACTTGGCATGTTCCAGCACAGCTCTCTCGTAGGGCGACAGTATTGGTTCTTGAGGGTCAAGGTCGCTGCTTGAAGGTGCAGCTTACTGCGTGTTTATTTGCGCTCTGTATTGCATTGACGCATCGCGAGCAGTCAGCTTCAGGAAGTCCCACTTTGTCCTACTATCCAAGTCCACAGTTCCGTGCATGACCCCATGAAGCTTTGCCTCGAGTTGGACTTTGTATTCCGTGTGTGCTAAGACTATCGTGTTTAACCTCCATATACCACGGCCCCGTGGGCGGAAATTGGGCCCGTGGATGCGAAAATCACGCCTTTGTGATTACTAAAAACTGCATTCGTAATAACACAGCTCTCCACTTGATGCATCAGTGTGGCGGGTATCAGCCAATAGTCAAGACGGGATTTAACGAGGGTATGTGACTGTTGCAACGTGAATTGCCTGGGCAAAGGGTCTCTCCTTCCAGCATTCCATCAGATTCCAGTCCCCTTGGATGTAACGGATAGCTCTGATCGCTGGCACATTTAAATACGCCTCCCCTACTCATCCAAGTACTCATCAAAAACCAGGTTTAGGTCGCCACCCAAGAATACTGGTAATTTCCGTGTATTAAAGCGCATTATTTCATCTATCCAGAAGCTCTTAGAAGAACTTGACCTGCGCCGCTACCGTTGGACTGTACACGTTAGCAAAGACTACCCTCAGGTCTTTCAACCATGCTTCCATCAAAATGCAACGACCATCAAGGTCACTTAACGTCCGAGCTACTGTCACATCAACCCCATGAGCTAAAACTATAGCTACTTCACATGCATTTCCTGCTTCATGCGAGAAATAGATACTTTGTGAATGCCCCCACTGCTGCTGCCAAATATGTTTTTCATCTGGCTTACTGTGCGTTTCCTGAAAAAAACTGATGTCGAACCGCGTATGCTTCAGCCAATTAAAGACCTCCTTTCTCTTCGATTCAGTACCCATGGACCCATCATCAATAAATCCCTGCAAAAAGAAAGCTCTGTCGAGGCATGCTGTAAACTAGCTAAAGCGGTCGCTATCCCAAAGCCGTAGACCGCTGTCGCTTCTGATTACCACCCTATTTCTTTGATCCCTCTTATCTCTAATGTCTGTGAAAAGCATAGTTTTCATTTCGATCTTCATCCTTTCCAAATCTTCAACACGGCTTACCCTAGGACGATGTTCTGCCCCAGCCACCTCTTCTCGCCTGCGCATGTCCTCCGCCGATACTGCCGCATCGGCCTTTCGCGTCGCATCTTCAGTTTTTATAGCCTACATTTGACTAAGCTTCTCGCTTAGCAACTCTGCCATCTCGAATGATGCCTCGACTTCCACCAGGAACGACTCCTCCGCTTGATCCACCAACGTGTCATATTGCGCGAATAACGTGACGCAGGTGTCGTACGATTTGTCAATCCTCGACTTTACCTCGATGACATGATCGATTATTGCGTCTCGTTCGTCACCGTTTGCCGCCAGCCGATTATGAGCCTCCTCAGGAACATTCGCCAACGTTCCCTCCAACTGATGCTGACTTCTCAAGAACCGATCCCGCCTTTGGCATCGCCATAGGCATAGGCCTCATAAGCACCTGCTCTGCTACCAACTTTGTCGTTGAGTCAAAAAAGCAGAACAATGTGATATATACTGTAACGTTATATGTCTGAAATCACACAATCGACCGTCTTCGAGCCTATTGACAAAACATATTGCCTTGATCACATGTGCAGTCATTCTGTCCCACTCTTTACACTTTTCCGCCCTCTTTGTCGTCGCGTCGTCGGGACAAGCAGGGACTAGGACTTCACACTACTAAATTCAACAAGCTCTGCCCTGTATATATGTACCTATTACATACAGACCTAGTTTGCACCGCACTACATCCTCACTGATGAGTCATCTCTGACCCTATACTTTGAGCAGTTGTCAACACGCCTGCTGGTGCTATCGAGAGGGGAAGCGGAAAGCAACCTGACAGTGAGAAAAACGTGCTGTCAAAAAAGATAGGCTTGACAATGCTTTTGCGGCATCTGTAGAAGACACAGAACTTTTTCCTCCGATGTGGAGCGTTGCAATTGAGGATCTCTCATGCGGCTTTTTCACAGATGGCCTCGACCCTAATTCTGTATACTGTATCCATAAACTTGTGGCGAATCATTTCGCAAGTATAAGGGTGAAACACGCTCATAAGACTCATAAGATTGAAATGCCTCGAGCCAGCCAGATAGGGCCGCTCAAATACGACGTCGTATACAAATAAGGAATTTTTGACACCCTCCCCTATCGTATTTTGTCGTTTAGCGCATATCGACGCACTTCATATCTCATACGAGTCCGTATGTTTCCATCCTCAAATCGGTATGCATTCCAAAAATGTTTTTCGAAATATCCCAATCTGTTTAGTAAATTTTTTTTTTTACTATATGATAGAGATGAAATGTGCTGATGGTTTCACAACTTGACTCTACGCCTTTAGTTCACAAAGATTGCATTCATGAGTTTTTAAAATGCACCTCTTGAAAATTAAATGAGCAGTATGAAAACACAACAAATAACCCTATATAATACACACATTCTTCTTTATTCTAAAAAATAACTTTTTTGCTTATAAAAATTTTACGGGCTGAAGCCCGTTCTGCTTGTAGCCGGCCAGCAGTCTAACTTTCTGAGCAAGGCTGCGCTGTATCAAGAAAAGGATGATGGAGTAATAGTATACGCCCACGCTTCAAATGCTTTAGAACGCTCTAAAAGACCCATTGGCGAAGTCAATGTCAAGTTTCATGGTGGCGTTGATGATAATCACAAAGGTGAATGTTGAACTTACCTAGGATAGTTACTGCCGCCTGACAACTGCGTTGCTTTTAAAATTTTTTTCTTAATCCGTAGCCGCATTTTCCTGGAGAATACTATAGAATATACAGCAGCAGTTTTTTAAGGCTCACCTGTTCCACGAGGTGTGACAACGTGTGATTAAGGAATGACAGTCACGCTGCAATTAAAAAAAATCTTGCTTAACATCACAGAGAGCATGTTTAGCCATCTAAGCCTCGTGAGCACGTCCTGATCCTGTGACAATTTAGGAGAAGACGAGTGGCGCAAGCAATCGCCCAGAAGGTTCGTGCTCTGTGCTGGATATTGACGGGAAAAGAGAATCATGAAACCAAAGCGAAACACGTCAAAGCTACATGGGCTAAAAGATGCAATAAATACGTGTTTATGTCGTCAGAAGCTGATGCTAGTTTACCATCAATAAATTTGAATGTCTCTGAAGGCCGCGATCACCTTTGGTGCAAAACTAGGGCGGCTTACAAATACGTTTAGGACAATTATAAGAACGATTTCAATTGGTTCATGAAAGCAGATGACGACACGTGAGTAAATATGGTCAAAAGGTACCTGCTCCGCGCCTTGTGTCCTCAGCGCAACAGATTCTTGTGCCTTCTGATGGGGATCTGTGAGAGAAGTTTGGATGTGTATGTAGAAGTCAGATATGTAGAACAGGACGATAGGAAATGCTCTACCGCTTTACCGCTAGAGCTAGAAAAACTCGAGGAATCCTTGACTCTCTATAAAAACCAAGTCTTAAGCTCCGCACTTCAACGAAAAGTCAAGTGAGGATGATATGTAATTCTTCTTGAATGATCTGGAGAAACCTGTTTCATGAAAGGTGGTACGAGCCTACTTCGTAGTGAACTTTCTTCAAGAAGGTAATCCCTGGGCTTGGCAATATCAGCGAACCAATAAGGAACTGATCAGTCTTGCGGTTTGTCCACTTTTCCGCTCATTTCACTTTTTGCTAAGCCCCTTTTCAGGTATGTGATTGTCGAGAATCTTCGATACATGTTGTTGCCGCATAGCCCCAGCACGCCCATTTATTTTAGATGCCGGTTCAGGCCCCTGGACCCCGCAGGGCTACATGAGCGGTGGCGCTGGCTATGTTCTGAGCAAAGAAGAATTGCGTCGTTCCGTCGAGGAGGCTTTACCAGATCCAAATACTGTAAGTGAAGAGTGAAGCATACATACGCCGAAGACGTGGAAATAGGCACATGTTTGGAGAATGTGGGCGTGCGAGCTGGAGACACACGCGATTCAGAAGAACGGTATCGCTTTTTGCCTAATACACCTGAGCATCATTTAAGTCCTGGCCATGTGGATCCAGAATTTTTCAAATACGTTCATTATCCCATCGAACAGGTGAGCCGATGGTGCTGAGTCTTATGTAGGTATGATAATCAGCTTAGAAAGCACTGTCCACATTGCGCCTTGAACAGAGCGGAGTAGGCCAGAAGATTATTCTAGCATGCAGTTTGTTGCTCCTGCTTTTTCTTCCTGTGGAGTAATTGACGAGAGACAAGTGTAATCCTCATTCCTGGTAGGCCGTGGCGAGTGGGACAGAGTAATCGATACTCTCCCCTGGCTGGGAGACGTCGACCCCTTGGGCTAATGTTTTAGCCGTACGTATAGTCGCAAGACTTGCCTGCTCCAGTTGGAGTTTCTGTCCCGCCGACTTCGGTCGGCCGCCAGCCTACAACGCTTACCAGGACTGGTTACAGAAGCGAAAAATTTTTACTGGTAACAAAAACCAAAGAGCATTGAACAGATTGATTCGAAGTCCTACAGCCAAAATTTGTTGTTTTTAGGGACCTGGTTGCTGCAGCGATTTCGCAGTCTCCTTTCACTACATCAAGCCGAATCAAATGTACACACTGGAATATTTGATTTATCATTTACGACCTTTCGGAGTAAGTGCTCGATCGGACATGCAACTGGGGCAACAGCTGCCAAAGATGCCTCAGCTTATTGACGATGATATTGTATATAAAAAATATTGTCAAAATATTGGCAGCCAAGAATCGAGTGTTTGACGACGAAACTGGCGATGCATCAGTTGGTGGCGAATGGGGCAGTGGGAGAAAGAAAACTAAGATAATAAATCACAAGGCTGTTTGAATATGTTTCGAGTTAACTTTTCTCCCCTTTCAAATCGAACGGTTTTATTATTTGGGCATGAAATCATATGAAATTGGCCAGTGAAGTCAAGTAAGGCGACTTTTAGTTAGATCTGGTTCTTCGCAGAAAAAACTGATGAGGTACAGCTTTCCGGTTACTAGTGCGAAGATCCGCTATGTGAATGAAATTGACGTTCCAAAAATCGTGTACCCCACAGTAGAATTTAAAGAGCTGAGCCAGCTCGAGATGTTTCCGACGGTCGAAAAGCGAAGCCCAATTACAACGTAGTAAATGTCCGATTTGATCGACCAATCGTTCAGGTGGAGACGAGCAGCGTATAACTGTGAACGTTCTAAAGGTTCAATATCTTTCTTCAATAGCGGATCGTTAACACAGGATCCATAATCGATAACGTTCCGCATACACGTTTTGTAGACAGTTCCCATCACCTGACGGTCGATATTTCGGCCCAGTTTTCGTCGCAATGCCCCAAGCATCGTACAGGCTTTTCTTGAAATAACAGTATTGCGATCGGTGAACTGCATGTTTGGCAAAAATTGTATTCCGAGATATTTGAAACAATAGGTATAATCAAGACATTGACCGTGAAGAAATATCTTCGGTGGGCCAATATTGTTAGATCCATAACGAAAAACAATTGCTTTTGATTTTTGAATGTTCAGTTCGAGACCAATTACCTGAAGCCATGAGTCGATAAAGGTCAAGAATCGGTTGAAAACAACGATCAATATCGGCAAAGTTCTTGATCGGTAGCAAGACGAGTAAATCGTCCGCATATTCGATTAATTTCACATTGGGAAATAAAAATGGGAATTTTGAAATGTGAAAATTTGATCTCTGATGGTCCGTAAATCGATGTAATAACGAATTGATATGACTGATAGAAATATGTGGGCCTAAAATTGATCCTCGGGGCACACCAGATGTGACAGGCATGGAGACGAGTGAGCCTCATTAACTACAAAGAGTTGCGACCAGTTCGATAAATATGAGCCTAACAATCGTAATAATTCCCCTGGAAGGTTGTGATTGAAATCGAAGCAGTCGTAAATGTGTTGCGATGCTGTAATTAATGCCGAGGTGGTCTCTCGCTTTTTAGAAAACGTATACTGATTCGAACAAATATTGAGACATGGACGTAAAAGTCGTTCAATGTGACGTTAAAATAGTTTCGAAATAGTAAGCAGCAATGAGATAGGGCGATAAGCATCGGCCGACGATTTGTCACCACAAGTTCTCGCGATTGGTATAGTCTTGGCGATTTTCCACATCGAAGGGAGTTGGCCCGAATTCATAATTCTGTCAAAAAGAATCGACAAAAGCGTGGAAATTGATTTCGAAATTTTTTTCAGTATTAAACCACAGTCAACCCGTCGTCCCCTGGGGCACTGCAGTAGCAATGCCAGGGCAAGGGCCCGCTAGTGCCTGGACTTCTTATCGACCTTCCTTGGAAAGAGCTGGCCCAGCTGAATGCTGAGGATGAGTACATGCTACCTAAGACCAATCTGTGCAAAGATTGGAGTACTATGCTTGTTTAGCCTCTGCTCTGTGACTGCACTTTTGGTGATAATTTGGTAAACATGGACATACTCCAGATCCAAGCATTGGTGCGGACAATGCTGTACAGGCACTAACTGAAACGAAGATTTAGACACGCTTGCTAATTTCGATTCAGGCATGTAAATGCCGAATACTGTAGAAGACGAGCAACCAGAAAATGGTGCCATGAAACGAGTGGGCACCCAAAAACCCAACTTTGTCCTTTGGTCTGCCACGTGAAAGCCACTGATAGTAGCGATATGATCAAAACACTAGTTGTGTTTCCATCGAATTTTCAAGTGACACCATGTGACTTTTATCAATATAAATTTGCATAAGCACCAAGGAAGTCTTCTCTGAAACCTAAAGCCCAACGCATCATCGTCTTACAAATCCTGAAAACGTCCTGCGCCAGTCCAGAAAATAAAATTCTGTGACAACTGACCACAAACCTAGCCCTGCTCAGAGATGGGCTACTTCGCTCATTACTTGATCGAACACTCGCATTCGAGCAGACATCAAAAGCAAAGGATTATGGAGCTTCCGATTTGAGTATTACGCAGCGGTAGACGAAAACTTCAGGCCATACAGTGATGGCTTACACCAATATCACTGTTTTCTCAACTCAATGGATATGCTTGGACCTAATCAAGCGGGCTGGGCAAAAAATCCAGAAAGTATAATATGATATAAACTGGAATATGAGATTTGCCACCGCGAATTTGTGTAATCCTCAAGATCGGAGCAAGTGCTTTGCTCGCTAACTTTAAAACAGGAATATTGGACGTTGAACAATTTGAACGGATGCAAGGAGTAGTTCCTGTAATCAGGGCAGTGTGCCTGATTACATAAAATCACATGAAAGTAAAAAATGTGAAATATGCGAATTGGGCAAGGTCATAAGCGGTCTCATACTTTAGATTTCTAAGAAAAATCTGTTATCAGACAAGGACAAAGTTAGCCCAGCCACTGTACTGTGAAAAAAATCAGGGCGAGACTAGGTTGGCTGGGCCCCCTCGGCGACGCATGCTTGGATGAATTACACTTTTCTACAATCGATTCGTGAAGTCATGGGGTCGATTCCCTGTCGGATTTGATCCTTTCTGTTTTACACCAGGAGCTAGTACCCGCATGAACATAGTTAATCGTACTTTGGAGGAAAGCAATACGACCCTTTGTTGCCTTGAACCCAGTCTGGAAACAGAGACAACTCGTTGCGGTAAAGGTCGTTGCGGTAAAAAAAACATGCGTTGTTTCGCAGTCGTTTGCATATGGGTTCGCGTATGCAGCGGACGGTCTGCTGGCACGCAGGCCGCGGCCACAAAAAGATTGAAAAGACTATAGATGCTTCCTATGGGCATTTTCCTCATACAGTATGTAGGCTCGCCTTGAAAGGATCTTCATTGAGCAGCCCCAAAAATCCTAACAAGTGAATCACAGTTTCAAGATCAGTTCAATCTTTGTTTTCGCGCAAAGCTTGTGCGGAGAGCGCGCGAGAAAAACCTCCGCAGCGCCTTCTAATATTTTCCCTTTTGGAAATGTGACTGTGAACAGACACTGATGTAAATTTAAATTTTGATTTACCAGTGATTGCGATACGCTTCTGACTTTGGCCTTACAAAAATTTCCAAAAGTTCAGGACTCCATTTTTCCGAAAACCAAAAAATAAGACAACGTTAAATATTCTAATTTCAGGAAATTAGATATCGCCGATCAGCGACCACAAAAACTGCAAATTCAGCATAAGCATCTCGATTCCATGAGAATTCAGATACTTGATATCATCGAATCATTACCTTAGGTTCGACATAAAACCTTCAATACACGTTTCAGCGATGTATATCTTGCAGTACCATAACAGGCACAAGATTCGTCGCCTAGTGATTGCGAGGAGCTGTCTGACTACACAAACCTGAAATAAGTAGAAATTGAGAAGTCTTCATAGCGACATTCCCAAAAGAACAAGAGGAAGAATAAATGACTCCAATTAGATATTTTGGTTTATTTTTCCGATGTTTCGTCTTATCATAAGACATCATCAGAAACTGATAAAATACATCGCGAGGGCGACCTAAATACCGACGCAAAGGACGAAGCAAGGAAACCTATAGTAAAATGGGAGAAAGAGTGTTGAGTTAAAAAATGGATTGATTGAACAAGATGTTGTGCCAGAGCTTTGGAATGAGGGAGCAAGCTTTCAAGAAGTTTTCGGAAATTATCGTTAATTTTTAAACCAATAAAAGTTTTTTATTGAATTTAACATTTTAGCCCGTGGTTTTTTCAATCAATATGCAGTACAGGTAATAGTTATTATGTGCGCGCGATCTATGCGGTAACGTGGAGGGCGTGTATATTCCAAAGAAAGCAGGTTATACTTTATGTTATAGCTCTCTTTGCAGGCGAACTTGGATCCCAACCATAACCTGTAGAAATAGTTTTTTGTCCATCAAAATATTTCTCCACATGCTTCTGGGTCTCGATCTAGTATTTGCGACAGCAGGATAATCGAATCTGCTGGAAGTGATTGCATGAGTAACTTCGACGACTCGTCGAAACACTGGGAAAAACGAATCGTGGAAATACAGAAATGGAAATTCGTAGCGCTTTTTCTTTATAAAATTTATAAAATTTTTTCATTTTATAAAATGAAGCACAGCTGATTCGAATATTATTGTCAGAGGTTATTATCACCAGTAAATAAAATTTGGTGCTACTTCTTAGTTAGGGTAACTATAAGACGGGTTTTTAATGCTCTGAAACGATAAGCTCCACTGGTACCTACGTACCTACTTATTGCACAACTGTATGTAGGACACAATGTAATGTTTGATTGCTGCACTTATCGCTCTTTTTGCCGATTTAAGGCCGTAAGGGTGATATTTTTTTGCAATTGTGAATTTCAGTTTCGCGATCGAGTCCGCAATGGCCGACGACAGCGACGAGAAAGTCCTAATTTTGGCAGCAGCCACAGCCGCAGAGGTGGAAAGCGTTTTTTGAACGATGTCGAGAGAGAGAACGAGTTCGTCGATGCTACATCAATGCAACAAATCAATCGCGCCCCGATTAGAGCTTTCATCGCCATGTGGTCCTCGACTTGAACAAAATGAACGATAAATCGCATATTGATCATTTTCGAATAACCAAAGCCGCATTGTAAAAGTTGTTACAGCTGGTTCAAAATTAGAAAATATGACGCCCTGAATCATCGTTCCCCTATTTCGCCAGCGGAGCGTTTGGCCGTGACTTTAAGGTGAGGTGTTATTAGAAGCTGTTAGAGGGGTATACTGTAGATTTGTTTCCAAACCATGAACTTTTTCTTCTCGAAGGTGACAGGTGCACGTAGGTAAAAAGGTAAATTATAGTAAAGGGTTATGGGCATAGGTAAAATATTCAGACAAAAAGTGGGGTGTGGGTATGGAAATAGGGGAGCCTGGATTACGGCTTTGAATATAGGTGGGTAAGAAGGCGCAGCGGGATCCTGTGTTCATACCCCATTGAGGTCCCAGGTTTATACGTTCATCCACCGCTGGCAGCTTAGGCGCCGAAACTGAGTTTTACGCCGTAGTAAGGCTGTGCCGCTTCCAGTGACTTCCAGTTTTGGCGCGCGGGAGAATACGAAGAGGGGTATTTCTTCGAGTATTTCTTCGTGCATTTCACAAAAGAAGGGCAAGTGTTTGCAGAATACGCGTGACTGGCAGGATTTATTATTAATTAATGGCAGACAAGTTTTCCTCGGCGATAGAAAGAGAAACTGAATTAAATTGAGAAATGTAAAGGTAAGTTTCTACTTTATTGAAATTCCTATTTTATGAGTAAAAGCGGAAGTGTATAGTCTCTAGCTGACACCCTGGGGCTTTGAAATTTGAGCCTACGCAAAGCGGATCGTTTTATTATGCTCAGAAATTGGGAAGCAACCAGGTCTACGTCTGAATAACAACTTCCTTAGAAAGTTTTTGCTGGTGGTCCCTTATGTGGACAAATGCATGATTTTCGGTCTTCTTTCCGCCCATTGCCAGGCTACCTGGAATTTCTAAGAGTTCTAATGCTCACTTTTCACGCATTTATAGTCGTCGAATCAGCTGGTTCACGGCCGGCATGCCGCAATTGTAAACAACTGAACAATAGCCGCATTGGAAGACGACGTTGATCCCGCCCAGCAAGAAAACCATTTTAGAACAAGCGTGACGATAGTGGATCAATTGCTTTTCGTCGCGGAGCTTCGCAAAATACGTTATTTTTATCCTCTGATTAGGTTGACTAGGTGGGAGTAGGTGATCAGATTTTCAGCGTTAGTTCAAAGAGTTAAATCTAATAGTAGTGCACTGTAAATGCAGATGATTAGGTCCCTTACATAAACAATGTGTTGATCAGGTCTTTTCTTCTAGTCTACCTTGTTCATGACACAGCAAGAAATGTTTCAGAAAAAAAACAAGTTACAAAGAAGCAGGTAAAAGTTGCATGCCGCGAAAGGGATGAAGCTGTCGCCAAGACTACATACGCAGACAATGCGGACTATTAAACAGATTGGGAAATGCTTATTCCGTGAGTAAATCAGACCAATAAGGAAAACTAAGAAACAAGGGTTTTCCTAGCTTCTGAAAGCCTACCTCGGTATCATCATCTTTAAAAAATTAGACCTGGCCGTTGTACAGTATAGCCAATCTCAGTGCCGATCTTACGTTCCCACCTCTGCTCGACGACCTGAATCGCCTAAAAGTAGGAATACCTATAGCCTAGAGTAAAGCACAAACAAAAAACTTATTTTTTCATTTCTCAATTTCTCTTTCTATCGCAGAGGAAAACTTGTTTGCCATTTATCAATAATAAATTCTGCCAGTCACGCATATTCTGAAAACACTTGTCCTTCTTTTGCGCAATGCACGAAGAAATACTCGTAGAAATACTCCTATTCGTATTAGCCAGTTCAAGGACTTTTGATGCGCAGGTTCAGGGACTGCTTATTACAATTTTCCTGGATCCGCCAGAACGGAGCCCCAAAACTGTGTGCGCACAGTCGCCGCCATGGGTATAGCCATGGTCGCCGCTTATAATTCCCTGGGCAACAGAGAACCCACGCGTGCGTTGGAAGTGGCGTGGGATACTCTGTCGATGAGCGGCACCCTGGCGCAGGGTTTGCTCCAGGGTCTCCTCCAGGGTCTGCTCTCCCGCTTGTTGCAGACAGCTTTTTGAAATGCGGCATCTGTGCGCGGGACAGGCGGCCAAGCCGATTTTTATTATTGAAAAAATACGGTGGATCTATAGATATCTTTGATTTTGCTCTTCTCTTGTGTTTGTCTGAAGGTACCCGGATTTCGTTCTCAAATGTAAAAAAATTTGCTTTTATGATTTTTTCTTTCGTAGTTGTCCTTTCGTTAGCTCGTAGGGTTCTACATTTCGTTTGAACAGATCCTATGAGATATATACCTATGTAGACGATACTGATACTGTCTTGCAAGCCCGGGGGCTCGTACAATATGGGCCCAGTTCGGAATGTTTTATTTGTAAATTCAACGGAATGTCTTCCGGTTGGGAGCTGTATGATATTTCGGGTCGAGTCCATGCGTACAATAAAAATTCTAATCGGCTGCTTCTATTGCACTTTCGGGACGAACCCTACAAAATGACGGACTCATGTAACAGACGAGAACAAAATTAGCGGCGGGAAGTTTATCACTGATTTATTGAATCGAGGATATTGTTTGGGTAAGTGTATGATTAGTTATTTTATAGGTACTTGAAGAATTATGCTACTGCAGCGTTTTACTGTATAGAATCTTCAAACGCGTTGCTTTCGACTGGGCCGACCCCGCTGAGGCCGTCACCAACGTTTCCGTCATTGCCATTGTCAGGTGAAATCATTGCTAGCAAGTGCTGTATGGTTTTCAATGAGATGTGGTATCAGCTGTTCGTATTCATGTTTAAGAATCTTCATCAAACTTTGAAAATACACCAGTGAAGCCGAGAAATGCCAAAGTGCCTGGGACATTGCTGAATAGTAAGTTAGCAATTTATTTTATTAAGAGCCCTGCAGGTGCAACCTAATCTTGCGATAAGCAAGAAGTCGTTATGCTAAAAGTAGATTTGGTCATTTAGGCTCGTTCGAACGGAAATGTTTCCAGTGCTCAGTTTGCAGTCGTGAATTTAAGTCAATTCAAGCTTCATCCAATCACAAGATCTGGCATACAAAATTGGGCGGCCGAACGACCCAGTTTGTTTGCGATATTTGTATGGAAAGATTTGTTTCTAGCTTTAATTTGAGTCGTCATAGGAAAAGTGTGCATGAAATAAGTTGGATCAAACTTTTACGTTTTAATATATGGTAAAATTCCATCGGAGAGAGCTTTATGTTTGGTATTATTTCGTGCTAGAGAGGTGTTTACATCGAAATACTAGTGCAGCTTATGTGGTAACTTCTTAAATTTTGACTCTGCTCAAAGTCATCACTGTGGAACTCACAATTTAATGCCAACGGCGGATGGAGTTTTCAACTTTTCTTGTCAAAGCTTGGTTCGAGGCATGATGCTATCCGTTTTCGGGGATTCCATTCGCGAAAATGACGGCGAGCGCATTGAACTGATGATGAAGTTATTCTTGCCACTACTGCATCAACGGCACCACGATAATTATGCCCACACAGTTTTGCGTTCCCTCATCTTCACGAAGGTTGTGGCGGCGCCGTACGAACGCGACCGGTTGTTGTATCTACAATATGACGTGCAATTGGCGTAAGCAAAGAGGCCACTGCACCCCGATTGACTACGCGTAGAGCGATACAACGACTTCCTGAAGCAAGATCTGAAATCGCTGGGCGCTAATATGACAGAAGAAATGGCATTAAGAAGAATTCAGTGCTGTGTTCGCAATCCGTCAGCTGTGATCAGTTTCCAAAGTCGGCCACATTAGCTTGCGGAATGGAAGAGAAGCGGAGATATGTTTTTTGAGAGAATGAATAGAGTTTACCAGTAACATTAATAAAAGATATATAAAATCTGCTGCATATACCTTCGAAATGTCTTCAAACTCATTCAGCGTGTACAGTAATACTCGATACCTGTTATGATTGATGCCTAGTCTGCGAATGTAGGTCGCGCATATACGTACATAAAATTCTTCGAAAGACTGGCGCCGCCAAGGACGATGCAGTTGGATCACCCCTGGGCAAATATTCCCGCATTCCAAGAGCAAGGGTTTGGGTGAATTATCTCGCTTAGCGCACCACTCGTTAAAAATACTGTATCCCCAATAGAAATAAAAGACCACAACAAAAATTTTGGTGTTTGTTTTTTAAATGTGTCTAAGAATTGTTTTGTCATCATTTGAATATGAATACACTAAAAGTGTGTTGTCTCGCGGCGATTGTGATCAAGAAAGAAGTAAAAAGAGTATGATATCAAGATAAAGCTGATGTCGGAGCAAAAATCATACTCGAGTTTTTAATAATCAAATGAATTTATCAATTTTAATTGTCTGAAACTAACCTTTTTAGACAGCGAAGGAATTTGAGACAACTTGATCCAACCCTGAAAAATATCCCTATGAAATGCGTTTTCGAATGAGTGACCCCAATATAACGATCAAGAACCTCAGCCCAGCGAGGTGGATAGTACGCCTAGACGCTGAATGGAGCTATAGTCGGATCTATAGCTATGGCTACAGCCAGGCGCCGTACATCGTAGTGCGTCTAGACTGAGTAATCTGACTTTATTGCTTTTAATTTCGCACTAGGGTCATCCCAGTTAATTCACATTCTTCGATTAGTAATTTTCAAAGTGCATTTTCGAACAAAGTGAGTTTCTGATTGTCCAACTTGCCATTCAAGGACAATTTTTTCTCAGATGCATCAGAAAACGCAATCGTTTACTTCCTTTAACTGTCCTGCCTCCTTTTCATGATAATGATTTTCTCTCAATCAACCAGAACAGTTGGTTGCGTACAAAATACGCATACGCAAAGTTTGCGTAGCATTGAAATTCGGATACGTTCACGCGTACGCATTCAGTACGCATGCTAACCGATGTACGCATGTTCGCATACGCAAACTCGCTTGTACGCAATACATACAATGTGTACGCCGATATAAGCAGCTTGAGCTAAATTATGAATTATTGCTTTTTTTCTGATGATGGCGACGATAGATATAGCCAAAGTGCTAACACCCTCTTCTTAATCCATATTTCTAGTCTGGTCTTTTTTAGTTTCTGGAGTTATTGTCTGTCACGCATCTGCGTGTTTGAGTCATGCATCATTTAAATTAAGAACTGGCTTTGCCCGTAGATAAAAGGGCTACTGCACATAACCCAACATAACCGCAGCTTTCTCTTTTATACTTCTCTTTTCACCTTCTATGATTACTTCCCATGTCACAAAAAAACTCTCATAAATGCCTCATAAAGCCCCCCCAGCATAAAAAAAAAGGTTTTTGTGCAACTTTGCATGCAGTGGTCCTTGTCCAGGCTTTACGGTAAGGAGTAAGTAAGATAGCTAGTAGCGATTCTGTAATTACGCTAACTAATTTAGCCTCTTCGGTAAGGATTTCTTATCTACATTGTGGGAGACCAAGACGAGTGTGTGAAAAAATTTGTATTCGAATCCGCGAAGTGATTCACTTAATGAGAGTTCTGAGGTTGCTCAATGAAGACCCTCCCAATGCGAGCATACGTACTGTGTAAGCGAAATGCCCCTCGGGAGGGAGCGTCTATGTTCCTTCACACAATCGGGCAGCCAGTGAATTGCGTTTTTATTGAGCGGTATATTATGCGGAGTGCTGGAAAGAAGACTCGCTTTTATAATCCAGTAGTCAATAGGAATTTCGGCAAGCATTCCTTCAAGACATTCAAAAAACCCTGTCATTTTTGAAAGTTCTTATCTGAATTTCGTGCACGAAATTCGGAAAGTTTTAGCAGTCTTCTTGTAACTTGGCCATGTTTCGTAAGCGCGTCGTCGCAACGCTGCAAGCCGCCAAAAGCTAGACTAGAATGTTATGTGAAAGAAACTTAGTCAGTCATTCATGTCTACAGGCTAAAAGCCAAAGCTGTGCGTGTATTTGGATTATATAGTTGAATATCAGATTGAGCCCTCATGCTTATGGCATCTTCTGCCCGAGCTGAGCGAGTGTTTCCAAAAGTACCGCGCTGGAACTACAGTATTCATGGCAACTCAAGCATCGATTTGGTGCGAGCTGAGAATACTTCGAAAGAACCCATAATCAAAGCTGACAGGAATTTCTCTAGTTTTGACGTTTAAGCCACCCGTTAGCGGCAGCGAAATGTACTGCCATGTCAAAATGACCTTGCAGCCGCTGTCGTCGCTGATAATTTTAGTCATGGGCACAAACTCAGTTACAGTACTGGGCTAGAAATCGAATGCGAAAAAAATACGCAATACGCAAACTTGTATGCATACTTCGTGGAGGACGAAATTTGCGTATTACGCGATACGCATACGCATTCGAGAAGCCTCGCGCGAATGCATACGCATTCAAATCAAGTATTTTTACTACCCGTAACCAGAAGCGGCAAAGAAGTGGAGTAACCGCAGGAAGAATTAGCCATCAGATACAACCAAGGTCCAGTTTGCAGCTTTCCAACGAAGTTTTGATCTCAATCACCCTGTAGCCTTCAAAGCATTAGAGTTGAAAAATCTTTTGCTCTAGGCCCTAGTGCAGCAACTGTGGTATTCATGTCGGTTTCAATTAATAATTGACTTGGGTTTTAAAATTTTTTGAAGATATTTGACTCCTGTTTCAGCAATTTTTTCTGACTATGATATTTTGAGTAATGAGTTAGCCAATTTTGGCATTGAGGCGATTTTTCCCGATCTTGTGGTGATTTTTCCGAACGACAACCCCTATGCTGTGCTTCATTTGCCAATTTAAGTAGGAAGCCTAGTCTCTTCTGCATTGCATTGTGTGCATTTTGTTTCGAGAGTTCCAACGAAGACTTTGTCAGGAGAATCACCTTCGCTGACGGTCCAGCAGATCGCTCGTTGTTTAGTTCTGCAAGGTGAAGCTCTTATAAGCGCGCTCAGATTAAATAGAAAAACCAGCATTGGTCGGCTTGTTGGCCTGATTTGTGGTATCGAACCATATACTCACTGGGTACCCATAAGAACAAAAACGCAGCGGCTAAAAATTTTCACTCAGCTCTTGGTCGAAAAAACCCTTTATAATAATCACTGAATTCTTGAGGGATTCGTGATAATATGTCCAAGACGAAATTACAGTATGTCTCCCAACCAGCGGCGGTTTTTCCGTAGCTCAGAAGTTTTTCTTCTCAAAAATCATTTCCCCGCACGCATGTCAAAACTTATGACATATGCGTCGGCGCTCATGCGAAGAATTTCTGCCCAATATCACGATAACCAAACATTGCGAGTAAACACAGTAATAGCTGACATCGACGATTCCTGTAACCCCCACAAAAACATACGTTCGTCACCTCTCATTAGCAACTGGGCATTTTCCATCACCTAGGTTTGCAGAACATCACAAGTTTGAATTGATGTCTTTTAAATCTTGTTGGTTCCAAACGGATGCAAACGGGTGCGCATTTAATGGTCTGAAAGTTGTGGGGCTGTCATGACAGACTCAGTTTTTGAAACTGATAAGACCGTTTTCCGTTTTCGTCAAAAATTGGTTTCGACCAAAACAGCGCACGCCCCCATTCTGTGCGTTCGCGCGAAACTGGTAAAGTGTATCCTACGCTCGCACGGAACAGTGTTTTTGCATCACGCATGAAAACGCGCATTTTTGCAGTTACCAGGTATATAAGTGTCTTTACGATTTATTATGTTTGAAACTAGCTTTGTGTTGAGTCTGGTTGTAGGACTTTCTTGGCACTGGCAATGAGCAAAATGTCGCAAGGGAAAGGCTGATATATCATATTGAGAAGCTCACGGAATGGTGTACGAGAGGGCCTAGCCTCAATTTATTCTCTACGCGTTACGCCCATTGTAAAAACTGTACCAATGATTACGCATGCGTATCCCACGTGAGCATTAGACGTTTCAACTAGTTTTTTTCTGGACACTCATCCATCGCACATGTTCGATGCATCCATCAGCTGAATCCGGGGTAGGCACTCACGGATCCATAATAACTACTTTAAATCGAATCATCAGCCACATTTTCCGTCAGAGCATTCAGCTTTTTTCGTAAAAGTACGCTAGTAAATATCTGCATTGGAGCCGTGCCAACGAGCCGCTCCTATTTTCAACTTCAAAAAGATACAAAGCTCTGGGAGGCCGTTAAACTTTCTCGCTGACCACTGTCTACCTGGACTTCATCGCTGGCAACATGTACAGTCTAACAGAAGTATGTTCACTCTTCTGCATTCATTTACAGTCCACATTATTTTGGATACATGCGTTCAATCTACTATTTCTTTGATTCTGTCGCGGTCAAATTTCAGAAACCACACAGCCCGAGCATCGACTCACAATCAGTGGCCATCTTGTCTAAAATCATTCTTCGTTTCACCCGCCATTATTATGACTGCGCGCATCCGAATCAATTTATCGTAAAATTTGAGCGCTTTGCTTTGCCGGAGAGGAAACTTAGACCCAAAAATGATAGAGTCATTCCTTACTACGTGAACTGCCAATACATCGTCTTTGTCGAATTGCCGAAGCCCCTCCGGGCCTACGGTAGTATAACAGCACCATTGTCTCAGATAAATATTTTTGAAGAAGCCATTCGAACCATTCGACTTCCGATCCTAGAACTGCATAAACCAGCCAAGAAGTGCAGCAGATTGACGAGTTCAATGGTTTTCCTATGGCACAGTGCTCGATGCGGCTCGACCCTGCTTTCGAAAATGGTGGCTCAAGCAAATCCTCGAATCCTTCGTTTGAGCGAGCCTCCCATAAACATCAGGGAAGTTGAGCACGATACAGAAGCAAGAAAAGACGAGAAAAAAGCCATCGTCCGAAGCCTTGTCCAAGCCTATTTCAGATCGTATCCAGATGTCGAAGCCATCTTGGTCAAACCCACCACGCTGTGGGAGGAGACTTTGCGTCTTTGCTTCCTGGACATGCCTCACATTCGACACGTGTACTTGGACATGCGCAACAAAATGGACACCATTTCATCCTATGTCAAGGCCTTGCGTTTAGGATTTATTGTCATGCAAGCGTTTTTCGGAACACATTACCCCCAGCTGATGCGTTTGACCAGGCTGTGGGTTTTTCAGTGCCCAAATGAAATTCAAGAGTTAGCAAAAAAGGCTGGTCTTCACAATACCTTGACTGAACTCATAAACAAATTTTGGGCCGAGATAGAGCTGCAACTGAAACGAGCAAAGTTGCCTTTTGATAAAATCTTCTCCTTCGAAGACTTGATCGTTGATGCAAAGCTCTACGTGGAAGAAATTTGCAAGCTCTTAAAAACGGATTGCCCAAATTTGGGCCACGTCCACGATTGGATGAAGCACGATTCACAGGCAGGCATGCCACTGGCTAGAAATGTTATCCAAGAATCAAGGAGAATTACGTCAGCCGAACTAGGTGATCCGAATGTTCAAAAACGTGTCCTTAAATTCATTGATTTAGTGCGGAATGAGTGAGGATTATAAAGAGGGTCTTGTAATCTTTTCGAGATAGTATGTATGTTTGTCTTTTAGAGTGCTAAGCCATATTTGGGGGAATATTGACTATTCTCAGCTAGGTTGAGATGAAAAAATTTACTGTGCATAAACTTTGTACATGGCTAGAGGGTATCTTAATGTGAAAGTTACGCGGCATTCTCGAAGCGTTGAGACAGTTTTGAAAAAAAAGATAAAGTTTCAGTTTTACTAGCACTTAATCTCAAAAGATGTAGCTAATAAAATTAATCTGAATGATTCAGTTTTTTTTGTCGAAAATTTTAGTATCTACAGTATATATGAACGCTTGGCAGGCATATATCTCCACTGTTCTTTATTCATATGACACACTTTTGCACGTAAGACTTGCACAGTTTGCAGGAGACCTTTGTTGAACCCGACACAGTTGATGGTCTTAATTTGTTTCATAGCACTAAGAAAGCTCACAAAAAAAATATTGGACTGGTCTGGTCAACACTATTCAGAACCAAAAGTCCTTCAAAGTTTTTTCAACCTTTCTGCCTTGTCGGGTTTTGGTTTAACCCAACTGTTGTAACATAGACTTCAAAGCCTAAAACCTGAAATCCGGGTTTAGAAGACAGGCACCATTTGGGACAGCAACCTGGGACAACGGCGACTCCAACTTGGACGTTTCACACTAGCTTTCCTGGAGGTGCCTCATTCGTGGATTACGGTGCGTCACAAGACAGGTCTAATCTTGTTTCACAATTAAATAAGGATAACTTGAGCTATTTTAGAAGACCGCGGAAAATCCATACTGTGCGTGTAAGCTGGCTACCCATTACTGGTCGAATTTCGTGGTGCGATTGTATCTGAATAATTTTACGGTGTCACGAAGACGCTTTGGCTAGGCTGGTCAAGATTATATGAGCTGTGTGACGTGCCAAATTGAGTTTATTTTAAAACGTTTACTAGGGCTAAATGATGTCGGAACTCTCGTTTTATACACAGCTTCTGTCAGGTCAGTAGGCGACTCTGTGAACCACTTAATTTGGTTGTTCCAAGTCATAATTTTGGGTCCACATGCAAAGTTTTGTGTTTTCTGCGACTGTTTTACGGGATTCTGTACCATGGGATCACGCTTGCAAGTAACTTTATCGCGCGTGTGAGTATTTATTTATTTTAAGTGTGTCCCCCTCTCCTGTCAAGTGCATGTATTTGCTTGGGTAAGAAGTAAACTGATGATGATGTCATCCCTTTTCGGCCTCAAGGGCCAAATAAGGATAACAGAGTTTTAGTTCAGCTAAAAAAGAACCGTTTTTGCGGGTCGAGAGAGCTAAGGCAAAGTGCCAAACTCTCAAGACGCCTAAAGATTGCCCTAAAAATTGCTTCAGAAAAGTCAGCTTGAAATTGCTCCAGATCATAGGCGAATTGACCTGCGCCTGGCAGCGCTGCTGGGAATGAAGACAAAGTGTTGGGACATGGTCGAGGTCGCTCTAAACTTAACACAGCTCGGTGTCCCAGGGTAGGACACCAAGCTGACTGTTAAACGACTTAGGACTGTTCTAGAATTGAGGACATGCCTCGGGATTTAGAACTGTGACACTGCCCCAGATCCTACACAGGAAGGCGGGAGTTTTAAATTTTTTCCACCCATATCTCACTTAAGCCACTTTCTTCCGCTGTCAAAATAGTCGGCGGTGGCCATCAATACGATTGAATGCGTCTTTTTGTAAATAAAATACGCACTTCCAGCATTTCTCGGAGCCTGCAAGAAAAGCTGTTCTGTATCAGACGAGAAGCTTGGGAACGAAAGGACTCACCTGCAGCTCGATGTGTTGTCCATATACAGCGCCTAAACACAACTGGGAATCGCACTTTTCCCAAAAACCGTCACTGATTTTCTTCCAGTCATCTGAGTTTGGCACATTCAAAACCTAAAAATTAGGAAATTGAGGAATGCGAATGTAAATAAGCTATCACTCCTCACCAGTGGCTGTAACACTTCCCATAATACAGTGCACGTCTCGTATACTATTCGCAAAACGGTCGTCCCTCCAATTCGAAACATAGACGCCACCGTTTGGACACAGGCACCACTCGCTAATAATCTGAAAAGAAATAAAAAGCACCGTTTAACACTGCGTTCAAACGGCCTGATGTTATCAATAACAAAAAAAAGGATTACGGCTAGCAGCCCCCTCCAGGTCGAGTCAATCCACCACTTGCAGCTAAGGCGCCGAAACTGAGATTTATGCCGTAGTGAGGCTGTGCCGCTTCCGGTGACTTCCGGTTTGGCGCGCGAGAGAATAAGCCAGTTCAAAGCTACAGTACTCTTTCAAATTTCGCGCACTTTAGCTGCTTATTCTAATTTTCATAAATGTGGCAGAACGGAGCCCGCGACAAGTGTGCGGCGAAGATGAATAAATATAAATAAATAAATAAAAGCCAATCTGAATTTTCGTGCGCAGACTTATTGTCTTGGTTCGCCGTCGGTACTGGATTTTTACGTAATTTCGGCTGGGTTGGCCTATACCCATGTTTTTTGGAAATCTAAACCCTGTAAAAAATGCCGGGTGTGTCCAGGAAATGTGTTGTCCGTGGTTGTACTTGTACGTCGGTTAATCGAATTCCTGGGCAGGAGCTTCATTCATTTCCGCCTAGCCCAACTCTGCGAAAAGCGAAGGCCCTTTTTTACTTTGGCCACAACCGCCCTTTTTCCTTGTATTTGATTTCTGTTAGCCGTGTCTTCCCCGCTCGTTGCAGACATCGTCATGTCGCGTTGCGAAAGTTTCGGACCTGGCGGGGCTTGAACCTGAAGAGAGAAACACCATTAGATTGGGAGGCGGAGGTACTAACCCCTGAGCTATCGCCCTGCTCGAGTACAATGGAAAAGTGGTTGATCATATTGGAATTCGCCCGAATGGGCTGACCGAGGGGGAGGCAAGGGTCGGTGGTGGGGACAACTGGTGGGTGCCAGCCCCGCCCTAACTCGCGCGCCTGAAAATGGAAAAGAGGGCTGACCGAGGGCGATGGCAACGGCCAGCCCCGCCCTAACTCACGCGCGCGCGCTCGTTAGGGCGGGGCTGTCCCTTTCATTCTCCCCCTGGCCTAAGCCTAAGCCTAAGCCTAAGCCTAAGAATATAAATGCAGGAACACCACCCCCAATATTCGCTTAAATTCACCGAAATTTATTTTCACAAATTATTAACGGGGTACAACTTGGCCACAGCGGCCCAAAAATTGAAGAATATGTCTTCCCCCCCAAAATTTCGGCGCCACAAAAACTCGGCCAAATAATCACCCAGCATTTGCCGATGCGTGCCGAACCGCTTCTTGTGGGCCATTTTCAGGTGGGTCCATAAGCCTCCTTCCACCGTATTCGTACATGCCCCGGATTCCTCGTCAACAAAATGGAACACCCTCGTTGTCAAACGCCTCGTTGTCACACAATGGTCCGGCACTAATAGGAGATCGCAACAGTTCATAACTCGCTAACTTCTCCAAGAAGTCTACACCCGTTAGTGCGGTATCGACGAATAAATTCCGTAATCGATATTTTTTTAAGTTTTCCATTTCAATTTAATTTATCAACCAACAAATCAAACTAGCCAAAAAACCACGCCACTTCGATTGAGACACGTCGATCATGTCCGCACTGAGCGTCCGTTTGTATCTAAAAGCACGCGCACGGCTAACTTAGTAAACGTGGATACACAAGGTTCACTGTGGCCAAAGTAAAATAGTGCCCGAAAAGCCTGGTTGAGTCTTTTGGGCCTTGAAGAATCAGCCGTTAAATCATCATCATTTGTATGTTCGCGGCATTTTGAGGGCGAAAGTGGCTTTTCAAAATCCAGCAAGCTACCTGTGGTCGATATCGGAAAGTCGGAAGAAGAGAAAAAACAAATCATAGCGGATTACTTACGTGATGTGGTCGCGAAAAGTCAAAGGCCCTTAGAAAGATTGGTCGATGATGCAGTGACCTTCTCGGAAAACATGGACGAATTCGAAGAGGAATACATTGGTAAGAGTCATTTCCTATTTGCCTATAAGCTCACTGGGTTTTTTGGGATGGAGCGCGTGATCTTCTAGGGGCATGGTATGAACTAATATCTACGAATATCTAGGCATATAGCTATCAACTATGCTGACCTTTAAATCTTCTCTCCTATAAATCCTCTGGGCTTTTAGGAAAAAGCTTGCAATAGTTTGAAATTTTTAACTTGATCACTCCAGGTCGAGTCGCCTCAGACAGTTAGTCTTGATTACATCGCTCTCATTTAGTTTCTCCGGGCATCGGCGTTGTTCGAGCTAACGATAAGTGAATTACAAGTACTGAATGTTGCCTGGGGTGAGTTTTAGAAAAAAACCTCAGGTTTTTTGTGAACTCCGCAAAATTTGTTCTAGACCGTGATTCCTCCTTTAATAATTTCCCCCCCCCCCCCCGGACCTATTTGAAATATAGGACAGACGTCTTGTTTTCTTGAGTATTTACCGTACATAGGAGGATATGTGGATCGTAAAAACACATCTCGGTTTTTAGGTGATTTTTTTGCCACTATCGAAAAGGACACTGGATTCACTCTTGTCGAACGATGTGTAACAGTGACAGATTTGCCCAGGGGTGATCCAACTGCATAGTCTTTGGCGGCGCCAGAATTTCATGTACGTATATGCGCGAACTACATTCGCAGACTAGACATCAAGTAGAAACGGGTATCGAGTATTACTGTACACGCTGAATGAGTTCGAAGACACTTCGAACGTTTATCGAGCAGATTTTATATATTTTTCATCAACGTTGTGAACTTTAGTCATTCTCTCAAAACACATATCTTCGCTTTTCTTTCATTCCGCGAGCTAATGTGGCCGACTTTAAAACCTGACCACAGCTGACAAATTGCTCACACAGCATTGAATTCCACTTGATAAAAGAGTTAATATTAAAAGCATAGGACAGACAATACTGGTGCGATTGACTGTGGGAAATTTTTTGGTTGATGAATTTTTGACTCATGAACCTAGCTGGAGGAATTCGATATCATTTAAGGTTGTTAGAGTTTAACGATAACCGCATGCGTAAACTACAAAAGAGAAATTTTAAATTTGCGTTATTTTTCCCAGCTGCCCATTTCAAATACTTGGACACATCCCAAAATGAAAAAGATTTAAAAAACTTTAAAAGTTCTGGCACATATCTCATAACACCGATGACTCAAATAACACTTTGGGAACTCGTAAAAAACTCACTGACAACCATATGAGAAAACATCTTGTGAAAATATGTCCTAGGAATTAAGTATGTCATTCTTAGTTTCTTTCTCAATGATACGAACTTGCTTAGCCCATCTAAGATCTAAATCCATCCCATCTAAATTAAGGTGGAAATTATGACAAGAATTGCTAAAACTCAGACCTTAGGTGAACGCTACCTGGTTTTTTGTACAGAAACAAATGCGGTTTCAAAAAAATGACGGACAATTTAAAAAAAGCACTCAGAAAGGGACCCTATGACTAAAGTGTAATATTAAGAGAAAGCTGAAGCATAAATCAAAGTGGGAGATACGAAAAAGAATTCGACATGAACCAAACATGCAGTGTATTCTAACTAAGTAACTGGGTGTCTTATATTTTTTCGGTGCTCACTTCACACTAGTTATAGACGGAAGCCCACCCAGAAAATCACAAAAAGCTTAGCGTAATCTAATACATATAACGATGTAAGCGGGAAAAACTTCATGACTTTGAGATCTTGTCAACTTCTGAACAGAATTCAATAATGCTTGGATAGTTGTGCTCAGAATGATCAGCAAAATTTATCCAAAAAATTTGAAACTTCACAATTTTTAATGAACTGAGCCATAAACTTACTTTTACTTGTGTTTTGTCATAAAAATCGAGCTCGCAGCAGTCTTTTTTGCGCGAGGGGGAGTTCCGGAGTTATGCATTCCCGTAATTTTCACCCTGTTTCAAAAATGAAAACCTTTCGTCAATAGATTTGGATCGAGCGTTATTTGCTTTCATGCAGCCAGTCGCAGCAGATTGCAGCCGGTCGTGGCAGATGGCGACCAATGTTTTACGTGGTGGCACAAAATTCACTGCTTATGCCAGCACCAGTGTCATAAAAAGATCAGTAACAAGATTTGATGCCCCATGAAGACATTGATGGTCATCCCAATTCAAATCCATTGAAGGAAGTTTTTACTTTTGCTGTGGTAGTATAAATCATGCAGCCAAGCATCTTAGCTGTCTAGAGACTGGCTAGTTCCAGACAGTTCAAATTGATATATCCATTCGATCATTAAAAACTCGAGTATGATATTCGCTCTGATATCAGCTTTATCTTAATTTCATACTTTTTTTTAATACTTTTTTCATCACAGTTGCCGCGAGATTACACACTTTTAGTGTATTCATATTCAAATGATGACAAAAAAATTCTTGGGCACTTTAAAAAGAAGCACCGAAATTTCTGTTGTGGTTTTTTATTTCTATTGCGGATACAGTATGTTTCTATACAATTCTATTCAATTCCGAGATGAGGCGGAAAATGGCGCATTCGCCAGCTCCGGTTCGAGCCTAGGAGATATGTTCCTTTTCGTTGTCGAGGAAGGACACGAGCGTCTATTAGGTATAGGCGCATTTTTTGACCTAATCAAAGATGCTCCGCATTGGGTGATGAGTCAAACAGCCGCTCGACTTTTTACTCATTTAATGTCGTTTAAGCGTGATAAATAAACAACTGTGCGAGTTTTACGTTTGAATTTTTAAACAAGTATGCATATATTCGATAGGTATTAGATCGCCATTGATATCGGTGACCCAAAGGGTCATGGAGTTGTGTTCGCCCGGCCACATTTTATTCATGAGAATATTGTCCGCGTACCAAACGTTCAGCTTTCCCCGCCATTTGGTCGTTTTCGCCGCTTTCGTCATGCTAAAAAGGACGCTTTGCGCGCGTCCATTGACGAGATTCGGTTTGATTGAATCGCAATGGAGTAGAAAGGTGTATTTGGCGACATCACGTTCGTCCAGTATTACTACAACTTTTTCCACACCGATTCCAGAGGCGGCGAAGGGTTGTTCGAAATGGATTCGTAACATTTTCTCATTGGTGTCGTAGCGAACGGAGGAATCTCGCTCATGAATACAGAGGCACGAAATGATGCAAACGATTGACAATAAAAATCGCTTCATGTCGGCGGAGGACTCTTCCGTACTGTCGTAACATCATATATCATTAAAACAAAGCAAAAGTCACCATTTATACAAAGGCGCGAAATGATGCGAACGATTGACAATAAAAATCGCTTCATCGGACGAACGAATCTTCGGCTTGAACTGGACCCAAGCAAACCCACTGACCTGTGGACCGTAACACCAAATTTCGGTCTCCAATAGATCCGCAGCAACTTGCAACTCGACATCTGAGCCCCACGAGTGATTCTCTCGCATCTTTGTCTTTTGGAAGTAGTCCTCGGCGGGCTGTTGCAGGTATCGGCTTTTGTTCTGGCTGATTTCATCGCAGATCAATTTGCGAAGAGCCAAATGATGTTCCTCGGCATTGGTAATAACATGACTCAAGGTTCGGAACAGACAGTTGCCATCGCCTTTGATCTCTGTCGTCGGTTGAGGTGGGGCATTGATGGCGGATCGATTTTTCGGCTTGAGTTTTCGTCGTGTGCTGTCGCACGTAAAGCCAAGTTTTTGGGATGTGTGACGCATCCAGGCAGCAGAAGCTGGCGCAAAGCTGAATTCTTTGGGAGCTGACTGACTTTCGGCGACGAAGACGACATCATTTTCCTTCTCTTCTTCGTTCTCCAGGCGCGGACGTTTGGCCTGTGGGGGACCAGTTATTGCAGCTGCAGCAGTAAGCACGGGGTCTTTCCTTCGGATAAGGAAGTCCATCTCGAACAAATCGCTTTAAGTCACGGCTGTTGACCTTCTGCGCCAAAAGGCTTCCCGTTGCAGGATCTTTAATCGATAGACGCCCTTGCCGATAGATTCTTGAATGATGTACGGGCCCTTGTACCATGGTGTCACCTTGTCTCCTTGCCTTGTCTCTCGCCGGCGATCGTACTTTAGGACTTCATCGCCGATGTCGTAGTACGTTCCCTGATGCTTCGCATCAAACTGTCTTTTCTGGGTGTCCTGAGCCGCTTTGAGGTTCTGTTGTGTATTCTCCAAAATTCGCTGTGTGTACTCTCCAAAATGTTCTTCTTCTCGGCTTCACCAACGACAACAAGAGCGGCTTGGTCAATCCTTTCCTTCTCAGTCTTCTGGTTCTCGCTTTTCTTACTGACTAAAGAAACGGCCTCATCAATCATCAAAACCCAAACCTGGAATTTCAAAACACCCACCTTCTCTTAAATGATAAAGTGTTCGTCCATTTTTCAAAACGAAAGCTTTGGCACTACGGCGGAGGTTTCTTTTTTCGTTATCCGTTGCTCCTTCTGGATACTTTCCATCGGCCAAATAAGAAACGATCTTATCCCCTTCGGACAGCTCCATTGGACTGAGAATATTCAACACAAACACCTCAGCCGACAAATCAAGCGCCTTTGTCCAGGTCTTTGTTCTCAACACTGACCCCGGACGCAATATGATTGCCTCGGACGCATTATGATGACCGCTGGCCAATCATAATGCGTTCAGCCGTCATAATGAGTCCAGGCGGACGCTTTATGATGAGGACGCCTTATGACGGGACACCGGCAAATCAAAGACAGCCGCTAAAACACCGACTCAGATATTAAATTGGACACCATTTATAGTTGTGGTCATTCCAACCAACTTGAGAGCCTAGAGGGAAAAATATAAGCACACAATAAAATCTGAACTCATTGTGGGACACTTACTTTAAGCTGATCGATAGGTTCCTCGAGCAACAGTTGCCAGTCTGGTTTCACTGAACTTTGCCACATGGCAACAAGAATGCAATTTTCGAATTTTGATCGTAGTTTCTGAGGCAATTTCACGATGGTTGCATGGACCGGCCAAAAGCTGCCACTTTTTGCTTTTGTGAATCGAGCACCATCAGCACTCAGTAATAAATGAAGCCACAACACATCGCCATTTGGATTTGGCCAAACCTTTTAATAATATTCAGCGATGATCCACTCATCGACGATTGAGGGACTCGTCGGCGACAAACATGAGCCAAATACTTTAGTATTTCGCTTCAGTACCCATCAATTACCGTTTGAATTTGCTGCCAAATGTCGGATGAAAAATATGACTTTCCACTGACTGATCGCCATGAAGAGGTAAACGAGACTTCTTAATACTTTGAGTCATGGAGCATATTTTCTCCATCACCACACGGCGAAAAATAGTTTTTAATGCCAAAAATGTGTACGATGCAAGTCTATCGGGTTGAACAAAAAGGATTAGAGATACTCACTTTTATGGAGGATGGACAATTATTTGGTGCTGGCAGCAGTCGTTTGATAAATTTGCACACAGAATCGATGAGTACATCATTTGCTTTTCGAGTGCACTGGAGTGCGACAACTAAATGGGCAAAATGGGGGATCGAGATTGCAGGTGAACCAGTGAGAAAGCCAATAGCTGGATAAATTTCAGATTCTAGCTTGGAATCATCTTCATTTTCTTCATCCGAAAATAACTTATCATCATCCAAAGCCACTGATGCGAATAGGTTCACTTGTTGCAAATTATCGCCATAAATGGTTGAGATATCATCCGCAACGGCCGAGTAATCATCAAAGCTTAGGTCAGAATGAAGTGGCGATAAAGCCCGAAGAAAATTTGCCAATGTGATCAGACTTGCATCCTCCTTTGATGATTCAGGGGGTTTGATCGTTGCTGCTATTGGATCAACTCGCTGAAGAATAATTCTAGGCGGGATAAAATTTCGATCTTGTTTAATGCCATAGGCACGCTTCGACATTGTGTTTTAAAGTATAAAACTTTTGAAAATACAAAAGATAAATTCAGGACTGGAAAGTATTGCACATCGAAAAGAAAACGACATAGAGATTTCCGAAAACGATATCGTACATACGATCCTTTTTCGAACGAAATGAGTTACAGTAAGCTGTGC
The DNA here is from genome assembly GCA_030248295.1 of Mesodorylaimus sp. YZB2_4. Lineage (NCBI taxonomy): Eukaryota > Metazoa > Nematoda > Enoplea > Dorylaimida > Dorylaimidae > Mesodorylaimus > Mesodorylaimus sp. YZB2_4. The sequence goes on from JASANH010000590.1 coordinate 31,169, forward strand.
GAATGCTTTTATCAAAAATGGGGAAACGGGCGGGAAAAAAACTGATATATGTCCCGCCCCCACGTCACGCCAAATCTCAAATTTAGGAGATTTGGCTGTAAATAATGTGGGCGTCTTTTCCTTAAAAGGTGGACAGAATTAGATATTTGTTCCTAAAACTTCTTTAATCATCTTCTTTCACTTCATTTAGGCTATTCAAATGGAAGAGCGTACGGGACGACTCAGGTCCTCAGTTCCACGAAAAGACCAAACAGGTATGTATCCTAGTGCATTTATGTATTCAGGTAGGCCAGGCTGCGCGTGTTTTACCCTTTTCATTCTCACTGTACATTGTTCGCCTCTCTTCAGTCTGTTAGAAATTACGGTGGAGAACCTTTAGCCTATGTTTGCTATTTCAGACGATGTTGAATTTTTCGCTGTTGTATACGCTGACAATCGCACATTCGAACTCGATATCAGAAAAAATCAAAGAATTTTCGTGAAGGAAAAGAGCAGGAGGGAAAACTGGATTCGTTTCCTACTCGTCAATCATGGGCAAAAGGCGATGTCATCGAATATTTTTACCAAAGGACAATTCTTCGAGCGACTGTTTTCAGAGTTTGTAAGTAGTTTTTCATAAGGATTTTAATCAGGTCGCGTACAGCACATGTATTTTAAACGAGATATCGTTTGAAAAGTTCAAATAAGCTTTCGATTTTGCAAAGCTGGTATATATGGCTCTCTTGTGCTTAGGCTGGCTGAGAGTCGCGTCTAGTACTGCTGCATATAGACGCACAGTACACACTGAAAGTCTGCATATCGCACATGTATCAGGACAATTAGAAAAATCAACAATAATTCTGGCATTGGTCACCTTGCAGGTCGCGTCGCTCAAAACAATCGTGGTGGATTGTTTGAAGCATTGGCAGACTGCTCCCGCATGTTCCATGCTTCTAGCGATGAAGACGACGGAGAAAATGAAATCGAGGGAGTCGTCGGCGAAGTGCCTGTCAATAATTCTCAAATTTTATTAAAAGAGCAACGAAACCGTTCGGAAGGCTCGAAAAAGAAACGCTCCTTATCTCCAGCAGCATGCATTGACAGTGTGGCTCAATTATTAATTGGTTTTCCACTTTATAATTTTTTAACTACTTCCAGACTTAGTTGATGATGATGAACGTGACTCGTCAGTGACATCAGCTAATGTTACGGGAGCCTCACAAATCCCTAATGGCGCATTGGCCGTTGTCTTGACAAAACTGGAAAGGAAACTTGACTAAGTAATCGCTAGCAACAAAAATTTGGAGCAGAAAGTGTCAAAATTTATGACAAAAGTATGTTCCACTTTTTTGTGCTTTCCCTGAATTATTAGCGAGAACCTTTTACCTATTGATTGCACTAAATGTTTTCCATGCCCTGTGAACCGTCTTTTTGGGTAGACCGAACTAACATTCCTTAAGAACTTCAAAAGCATATAAACTTTTAGGATTCGATCGAAAGAAATCTGGATTCGGATCGTACTGACAATACAATTTTTTTGGTCGATGAAACATTCCTTTTGATGGAACTGAGGTCAGTCTCACGCGCGGTTAATGCACAAGTTTGTGCAAAAAAAATATTTTGCAGGTGGACTTCACTTGGCGGGGCGTTTGCATGGGACATTCGATTTTGAAAATTTTCAATGACGTTTAGCATCGATATCAGCAAGTACAGTATGTGCAGCTTTTTTTTCTTGATGGGCTTAAAGCAGGAGGTTCCGCTCTGTTTTAACCATGCTTATCTTCTATGTAAAAAGCTAGGATCGTCAGAAGCAGACCTTCTTGTCACCGAATACCAGCCAGACTTAAAAAACCAACAAATAGCATGTCATACAGTTTAAAACATTGCGGAATATGGAAAGATAGATAGTGACATCCCCCGCCCCGCCAGAGGTAAAACTTTTAGAAATTACCGCTTTATAATGCGCCTTTCACGCATTTTCCTGAGAGAGGGGGTTTATAGGAAGGGTTCAGTGTCCTGGCCAACTCAACAGGGGTGGTTTACCCCTGTCGCGAAATGCGCGATTGATACGAGGAAGCAGCGCCTCGCCCACTGCACAACGCCCGAGAATGGAACACTTTACACCTCTAAATCATATGTGATTTGGTATCGTTCATGCTAGGTGTGCGTTTTCTCTGTTGACCTGAACGGTCTGTTCCTTCTTTCTCTTGATTACTGTAAAGCACCAGACTCGAAGCATTGTCGCCTCTCTCCATAGTTATATCTCGCGACAAGTGGTAGCAGAACGTGGTTGCGACCTACGATCTCGATTCGCACTTCGTCAACTGGCTCGTGGCCGGACGACGGCGTGTGATCTGCGGAATGGCGTCGAAGATTCGCCAACAGCTTGGCCCTGCTCGTAATCGTCTAAAAGAAGTGTTGCAATCGGTTGAATCGACAGCCGATCTCGCCGCGGCGCTGAAGTGCCCGATCGCTGATATTCCGAATATTAAGACGACTCTGGGAATCACGCGAAGCAAATTACATCGAAACTTTGAATCGTACAAGTCTCGCTACGATGCGTTCGTCGACATCGCTGATAACGAGGACACGGATGGGTTCGTGGAAGAAGTCGCCTTTTTCAATGAGTTGTCCGCCAAATTCAACGATCTGTACGTCGAACTGCAGCATTACCTTCAAGCCCTACAGGAGCGACTTCAGGATGAAGAACGAAAGCGTCGTCAGGCGATGGACGAAGAAGAACAGCGGCGACGTCAAGAGCTGCACGAAATACAAATCGAAAACGAGCGCCGCCGAATCGCGAATCCAACTCGTCCTGACGCGGCTCCAGATGCCCCAGAAATCGCTAAGGTAAAGTTGCCAGTTTACGAACCCCCCTCATTCGATGAAACCCCTTCTAAATTCCGGGAATTCATAGACGCCTTTGAGACCTGTGTGCGCAATAGAGCCGATTTACCAAACGCTGTCAAATTTCATTATCTAAAAACTCGCTTGAAAGAGGGAAGTGTTGCTGCGCGAGCGATCGAGGGTATAGCGGTTACGAACGATAAGTATGAGATGGCCCTAAGAACGATAAGGGAACGTTTCAGAAATCATCAAATCATCGTTACGCAGCACTATCAGAGCATTCAGAAACTCGCTACACCTCGCACAGATGCTCATTCACTTCGCATGTTTTTTGGCAGTCTAAACTCGCACTGCAATTCGTTAATCGCTCTTGGACAGCAGTTAAACCAAGACGCATTACTGCTCGTCACGATCCAAAATCTCATCCCCTCATCGGCTCTTAGTCACTTGTGTGAACGAAATGACTATCAGCAGTTCACTGTCGATTCTTTACTGGATCGTCTACGACAGCATATCGTCAATCTAGAAATGACTGAACAATTTCAGAATCGCCAAGAGCATCCTAAACTATCCATACACGAATCCGCAGGGGAAACGTCGTCGGCTATATCGCCAGCGAAACGTGATCTACGACGTCAATCAACTGCCAGTACGTTAACCGTACACAACTCAGCGTCACGTCACTCAAAAGCGAAAGCCATGACCTGCCAGCTCTGCAACGGAAGCCACTGGGCTAGTGACTGCACAACTTATTCTGACGTTAACTCACGTAAAAAGCGTGTGACTGATTTGAAGTTATGCTTCAATTGCCTTGGAAATCGACATCGTGTTGACGAGTGCGAGCAGCCGAAGCTGTCCAACCTGCAAACAGCGTCACCATCGATCAATCTGCCCTGGCTATGGACAGAAACCAGGTTCTCAGTCTGTCCCCGCTACAACGATGATCACGGAAAATTCTTCAAAGGCTCCGTTTATGCTCTCAGCCAAAGTGTTCGTTTCTTGTGGCTCCTCTCCAGCCTCCTTTGAAGAAAATGCGGTACTCGATTCCGCTAGTCAGCGTTCATACGTCTCCTCAGAGTTCGCTAAGAAAATCAATGCTCGTACTGTTCAAACTGAAAAGATTTTGGTTTCTGCTTTCGGAGGTTTGCAAAGTACCTTTAAGGCTCGCATGGTATCATTCCATATTCGCACTATATCTGGTCCTCCGATTTATGTTTACGCCTATGTAGTGCCCACTATCACTGACTCAACGAGTCGACCATTTATCCGTCTCTCCCCTGAAGGCACGCAATTCTTGGAGCAACACGACCTCGCAGATTCGATTCCCAGCTCGCCCAAAAATCGCTCTATCGATCTTCTGATCGGCGCTGAATGTTGGAATCAAATCTCCTCAGAATCCTGCGGCCCAGTACCAGGCCACCCCTCTCTTTCGCTCATTTCTTCTCGTCTCGGGTGGGTGCTGACTGGAGCAGGTGAATCTCTTGTTGATACTAGTGCATCCACGAATATCGTCTCTCACTCCACGACTCTCTTCACATTGGCATCGTCTCAGGATCAGAACGATCAGCATCAATCTATAGACATGGATCCTTGCGCCTGCGCTGCAGTTGATCCCTCTGTATTCTGGGATCTCGAACAAATTGGCATCAAGGATGCGGCTACAGATCGCAATGATGAACTCGTCCTTCGGAATTTTGAAGAAACCATTCAGTTTTCCAGCAATCGCTATTACGTGAAATGGCCTTGGATTTATTCAGACTATGACCTTCCAAAAAACTATCAACTGTCTCTTCACCGACTTGACTCGATGCTGAAGCGTCATGGCTCTTCTCCAGAGGTTTTCGGTCAGTATCAAGCAGTAATCGATTATCAGCTTGAGAAAGGAATTATCGAGAAGGTCCCAGAATCTGCATGTGCGGCAAAGGAGCCCTATATTCCTCACCACGCCGTCATCACCCCGGGCCGCTCCACAAAACTTCGCGTCGTCTACGATGGCTCAGCCAAGACTAGCAAGTCTGATCTTAGCCCAAACGAATGCCTCCATCGCGGACCAGTCATACTCGACAACATTGTCCATCTGCTCATTCGCTTTCAGCTTCACCCTATTGGAATCGTAGCAGATATTGAGAGGGCCTTTCTGCAGGTCGGCCTGCAAGAGGAAGATCGAGATGTTACTAGGTTCATCTGGCTCAAGAACCCGTCAAAGTTAACTACAGAAAACAATCTACTAATCTTCCGATTCGCTCGAGTACCCTTCGGAATCATCACCTCTCCATTTCTCTTGGCAGCTACTTTTGCGCATCACCTCAAGAAATATAATACGACTCTGTCCCAGCGCATGCTGGAGGATATTTATGTCGATAACGTTATCTCTGGTGCCGACTCTGAAGACGGAGCGTATCAATTCTATCACGGGGGAAAACAAATATTCCACGACGCATCGATGAATCTTCGCGAATGGGCAACCTCATCCTCTGATCTTAGGAAGGCTTTGCTTGGACCCGACCGCGTCACCAACTCTGAAGTTAAGGTCCTTGGTCTTGTTTGGAACACTGAAACTGATGAGCTTCGTATCAAGGGTTTTTGCTCGCGCTCTCATTCAGCCACGAAGCGCCTGCATCTTCGACCCTCTCGGATATGCCTCCCCCATAGTCGTCCCTGCCAAGATTTTTCTTCAGTCCTTATGGAAAGCCAAGAACGACTGGGATAGCCATTTACCAGAAAATGCTGTTCGTGAATGGAATGAACACCTTGATTATCTTCAACTTATTGAAAAGGCTTCGTGGCCCCGTTCCTTTCTTCCTTCCACCCCCGCTCAAGTCAAATTTCAAATTCACTGCTTCGCAGATGCTTCGAGAGCTGCTTACGGCTGTTGTGTGTACCTTCGCTGCGAATCATCCAGCGATTTTTCGTCCCGTCTCATCTTTGCAAAGTCACGTATCTCGCCACTAAAGCACCAGCAGTCGATTCCCCGGCTAGAATTGATCGCAGCCGATATTGGCAGCCGCTGCATTTCCCTTGCAACTAAAGCGCTGCAACCTCTGAAGCTTGAGATTGAAGGAAGCTTCCTGTGGACTGATTCCCAATGCGTATTTCACTGGCTTCACAACCCTCGCCCTGACACTCCCTTCATCCACAACAGCGTCGGCAAGATTCGTGAAGTTCAAGATACTCGATACAGATTCGTTCCTGGAAAACTCCAGCAGACATCATCTCTCGAGGAATGAAGGCTGAAAGTTTTTCCGCCAACAAAACCTGATGGCACGAACCCGAATTCCTACGAAGCAAGGAATCTGATTGGCCACAATCACCGTCGAGTGCTACAGCCGATCCATACCCATCGCATCCTATCCTGGTAACCTGGACCCAGGAGGAAGAGACACCTCTATTGCGGCGGTATTCAACTTTGACTCAGCTCCTGCGTATCATCGCCTTTATGTTACGATTAATCGCTCGCTGCCGCCGGCTAGCTTTGACATCAAATAGCTCGAAGCTCTCTTCATCGGAAATTTTAGGGGCACGACTCTTCCTAATCCGATATGTGCAGCGCGTGCACTTTCCTGCTGGACCATCCTCTACTGCACCAATCCGCACCTACACTGATGGGGAAGGAATTCTTCGATGTTAGACACGTTTGGAGAACTCTGAAATACCTCAAAATCCAATCCTCTTGCCAAAAGAAAGCACTCTCACTCGTCTCATTATTATGGACACACATATCTGATCGAGTCACGTCAGGGTCTCTCATACACTCTCTTTGTTACAAGAAAAATACTGGATCATATCTGGTCGATCATTAGTCTTTTCCATTCTTCGAAAATGGCTTATCTGCAAACATACCGATGGCGGACCATACAAGGCCCCTCTTTTCCCGCAACTACCTGCATCCAGAGTAACAAGATCACTGCCATTTGAGAGCACGGGGCTCGACTAACTTGGCCCGCTCCTGGTCAAAACGAAATATGGATTAGTCAAAAACTGGATCTGCCTCTTTACATGCCTCGTCACCCGCGCCATCCACCTAGAAGTAGTGGAGTCTCTCTCGTCTTCAGAATTTTTGCTCTGCCTCTCGCGATTCATCTCTCGCCGTGGGAAGCCATCACTGATCATATCTGATAACGCGAAGCAGTTCAAGCAAGTCGATTCATTCATTTCATCGTACTGCAACGATCACGAAATTAACTGGCATTTCATCACTGAGAATGCTCCCTGGGAAGGCGGATTCCACGAACGCCTGATCGGAATGGTCAAGCAATGCCTTCGGAAATCAATCGATCATGCCACTCTAACATCCTCTCAGCTGCAAACCATCGCGTGCGAAATCGAAGCGATCTTGAACTCTCGCCCTCTCGTCTATGTCGGCTCCGATCTCGATGACGGAAGGGATCTAACCCAGCAATTATTCCTTTCGTCTCGGACATCCGCTTCCATCGATGGTCTTGCTTCAACCAAAGACAAATTCCGGAACACTGATCTCGTCGCTTTTTGGAAAAAGAGCCAAAATTATCTCGATATGTTTTGGCAATGCTGGCGTCGTCAATACCTGACATCTTTAATGGAAAGGTCTGGATGGGCGCATCGACAGCCACGAATTCGATCATCTATGCCCCCTCGCGTTGGTGAAATCGTCCTTGTAAAGTTCCCCACGCCACGAATGCAATGGCCTCTCAGAAAAATCATCGAGCTGTACTTGGGAAAGGACGGATTTGTCCAAAAAGCATTGGTCAAACTGCCTTCCGGACGTACCATACGACGTCCTATTCAAAACTTGGTCCCACTCGAATGCACAACAAACTCTGCTACAGCCTGAGCATGTGTAGAGGACACGCAGAAGTACACGCACTATGCATGCATCTGAAATACATAAATATTCGCTTAAAATATTATCTAAAACATATTGTGAAGTATGCAAATGTGATGGCAACACCTTGGTGAACCGCCTGGCCTGGCGCCGACCAGATGGGACACCTTGTCCTAATTATTTCGATAACCAGTAATCGTGCCTGTTTGTGTAGGCCTATGTCTGTGTTCCAGGCCGGGAGAGCGGCAGATGTAAATCGAGACTAGGAGCTGAGTGGCGGCTCTACCTTTAACATTTGGCGAGCTTGGCAGGAGCCTTCTACCTGCACATGCTGCATTTCTTTGTTTTGGCTGCTGATTGCGATCTACGCCACGTCGCTTCCAGCGTTGATTCAGTTTCTGAACTTTGATCGGTCGTCCGTACACCCATCGTCCACGAGCATCGTCCAGTGATCGAACGCTCTACCAATCGATCGATCTCATTGGTCAAGCAACACGACACGTCCACGTTGGGTCTGGTGGTCTCGTGCGGCATCGCTCGGCATTGGCACAGCCTCTGTACCTGGTCACGTTGCAGTAAGTTCGTCGCTCTGACGTTTATTTTTTGGGTGTGTGCACTATAGGCAGCACAGACATCACACTCATCGCATCAGCACGCCGAGAAGGCTTGTTGACCACTGCAGTGCCTGCCTTGGAGAATAGGGTGTGAGCAGTGAGGATCACGCTTGTTAGGGATCTCGTTTTCTTGTTTCTCGTGAGTGTTTTCTCCCATATATTTTGAGTTTCGCTTTTGTGCCTCTCTGATGTGCCACTCGTGATGGCCCTGTCTCGAGACGACTTTACGATTGCGGTTTCGGTTCTCAAGCCTTCGTTTCCTTCATGGGTTTCTAAGCCAGTTTTGCAGCGGTTTTGTCGCTTTTACTCCATCGAATATCATTTGGATCAGACGCCGACAGAGCTGATCTCGCTCATTCGTGATTGGGCCTCAGCGAAACGTCTTAGTGTACTCGATTTCTCATCATCGGTTCGCGAGGTGCCAGCTTCCTCTGCCTTCGGCCAAGGTGACAATGTTTCTCGACTTCTCGGCGATTTCGCTTCCGCCATGCCTTCATCCACTGGTACAGCTATGACCTCTACGCTGTCCACGGTGTCAGCATTAACAGATGCAGTGCCGCCACCTTCCAGTTCGCGACTAGGTAGCAGACTTGCTGAGGATGAGCGTCGGCTTGCTCAATTGATCGCTACTTCCGTTGCTTCATCAGTCACTGCTGCAATGGGTCCTCTCCTAGCCTCGCTCAATGCGCTAGTGTTGACTCACTGCGAGCAGCAGAATCCGCCACCTATGCAACCGCTTCCCATGCCGCAACCTGTGCTTCCTCCATCACAACTTCACTCGCAACCAGTGCAGCAGGCTAATGCGCCAGCAGCGCCGAGTCTACAGCTGCCTGGCTTCAAGCTGCCTTCCTTCGCTGGCAATGTTGACACTCAGGATCCTTTCGAATGGCTCACTCGCTACCATGACTACGCCCTGGCCTCTAGTTGGCCTCAGGAGCGCATCATTTCGTTGGCTAGCATGTACATGGTTGGGGAAGCCCGAGCCAAGTGGCATGAAGTCGCTGCTATTCCGAATCGCACTTGGGATCAGGTTGAGCACGCTTGGCTGGAAAGTCTTCTGCAAGGCAAGCGTAGCATCTTCAAGACGCAGTTGTCGGCGTTGAGGGAAGATCCACGAACAGTCACAGCGTATAGTCTCGACTTCCAACGTTTAGCTCGTTTGGCATACTGTACCGCTGCGTTCCCTGATCTCCAGGACGGCGAACATTGGCTCATTGAGAAATACATCTCTGGGCTCACTGTCCAGTTGCAACTGGAGGTTCGTCGTGCTGATCTGCAGCTCTTGTCAGCTGCGCGCACCATTGCGGAGCGCGCCGAAGCCACCCTTTCTGTTTGTGGTGGCTTGACTGGGCACGCAGTCAATCGTGTTGTGTCGCACCAGGTAGCTGGAGATCGCTCTTCCCGTCCTCAGGACAGGTATTGTGCATACTGTCGTCGCAACAATCATTGGACCAGGGATTGTTGGGCTAGAGACAATCGTTAGGGTTCACGTACCAATCGCATTCCACGGCACAGTCGTGATGAGCGTCAGGATTGGTCTAGCTCATTTCGTCCTTCGGCTCAGGCCTATGGGAGGGCTCGTTCGTCCGTGCGTCAAGGCGAGTACGACACACCACGTGCTCGTTCTCGGACACCTTCGCAGGGTCGGTCGAGTCGCAGTCGGAATCAAACTCCTCGACCGCGCTCCCGTGTGCAACTTGCACAGAATACCGATAGTATGTCTCAAGAGGCCTGCTCTTCTAATCAGCAGCCCACCACGCATCCAACTCAGCCAGCATCGAATTCAGCTTCGCATGCGTCATATGCTGTGCATGACATGGTACATACGCCTGTCGTGCTTGATGGTGAGATGACACCCTCGTTCTCGGACATATCCACGGCGGACCACATCCGCTCTAACCCGACTCTAGGGCGCAAATCGGGTCGTCTTCGCTTTGTGCGGGGCACTTTGAATGCTATTCCCGCTGCCATGTTGCTCGACTATGGTGCCACACTCTCGCTTATCAGTAAGCCCATGCTTGACAAACTGGGAGACTCTGCGCAGTTACGTCCCACGACTGCCCGATCGGTTACCATCAGCAACACGCCCATGCGGTTGCTAGGCGAGTGCGAAGTCGAACTCCGTATTGGTACTATCATGCAAAAGCATGTTTTCGTAGTTGATCAGGACATGAAATTGCGGGTTCTCTTGGGTATGGATTTTTGTGAAGATCCAGCGGGTACTACAGATCGTCTCAAGTACCTGCTTGATGTGGCTCAGCAACATCGACAAGAAGGGCTAGTTGCTGTCACCCAGGATCTGGTGTGTAAAGTCATGCTGACTGAGTCGCTCACAATTCCACCACGTTGTCAGATCTTGGTGGATGCTTGTGTCGATGGTGCGCCGATGATGACTACTGGTCTCATCGAGCCCAATTCTGCGTTTCAAGATCGTTGTTCTCTTCTCGTTGCGCACTCGCTGGTCACACCCGATGCGCGTGGACACATTCCACTATTGCTTGCTAATGTGACCACTGAGGAAAAGGTCGTTCCTGCTCAAATGCATCTTGGCACCTATGCTCCTTACGTTGCGTCGCAGTCTCTCTCTCTTGGTGTTCACCACCTGTTGGACCAAGGGCAGTCTCTGCAATCTGCGCTAGATCCCTTGACGAAGTTGGACTGGACCAAATCCGCAGCTTCGCCCGAGAAAAAGGAGCGTTTGCTTGCTGTGCTTCGTCAGCACAAAGACGTCTTTGCTCGTGATGAAAATGATCTGGGTTGTACTCCTCTGCTTGAGCATAAGATTGAGTTGTCTGGTAAAGTTCCTCCTCAAATCCCAGCTCGTCGCTTACCTGCAGTGGTAAAGGCTGAAGTGCAGCGCCAGCTTGGCGTGATGCAGGCCAATAAATGGATAGTGCCTTCATGCAGCCCTGTTTCGGCGCCCGTTGTCGTCGTTCCTAAAAAAGGGGCTCCTTTTGGCTCTGCTGCCGGCACTCGTATTTGCGTTGATTTCCGCGCTTTGAATGCGGTCACTAAGCCTGATCTTTTTCCGATGCCGCGCATCGATGAAGCGCTCGATGCCCTTGGTGGTTCAAAATGGTTCTCCAGTTTGGATTTGCAGAGTGGATTTTGGCAAATTCCCTTGGCACCTGAGTCGCAAGAACTGACTGCTTTCTCCACACTGGGTCAGCAATGGCAGTTTACTGTCATGCCCTTTGGATTACGTAATGCAAGTGCAACTGCTTAACGGTTGCTGCAGATGATTCTCTCTGGTCTCCATTGGACTCAGGCTCTCGTCTACATTGACGACATTCTGATCTACTCGAAAAGCTTTGATGAGCATCTAGTTCATGTGGCTAACGTGCTACAGCGGCTGCGCGCCACAACCAACTGAAACTCAAGCCGTCTAAATGTCATTTTGCTATGTCGGAGGTGTTGTTTTTAGGTCACATAGTGACCGCAGAAGGAGTTCGTGTGGATCCTGCTAAAGTGGATGCTGTCGTGAGGTATCCGACTCCCACTACGCAGAAGGACTTGCATACATTTATCGGCATGGTCACTTTTCTCCATGACTATGTTCATCATTTCGCGACTATCGCCGCTCCGCTATACGATCTGCTAAAAAAAGATGCAGACTTCGTTTGGAGCAGTCTCCACGAGGATGCTTTTCTCGCCTTGAAGCACGCTTTGACATCAGCTCCCGTGTTGAGATATCCTGACTTCAAACAACAATTTATCCTCCAGACTGATGCCTCGACAGTTGGTATTGGTGGTGTTTTGTATCAGGCCTACGGAGGTCGTAAACATGTGATTGCCTATGCGTCACGTAAGCTGACGAAAGCTGGACGAAACTATTCTGCCCTCGAGCTAGAAGCACTCGCCATCGTTGAGTTCGTCAGGCATTTTCGCCCGTATCTGTATGGGGTGAAGTTTCTCCTTCGCACTGACCACCAGCCTCTGAAGTGGATTTTCACTCAGAAAGAGCCTACTGGTCGGTTAGCTCGTTGGGTTTATATTCTATCCGAATATTCGTTTGACATTGAACATGTGCCAGGTAAATTAAATACCATGGCTGATGCTTTATTCGCGCCATCCTGTTTGCCATGTATGCCAGCCGCATACCCTTGTTGGCTATGTGCAGCAGGATACCATGCTCTCACCTGACTCGTTGAAAGCTGCTCAGCGCGCAGATCCTCTTCGGCAACCTTTCATTGCGTACATGGAGCTCGGTCGCAAGGCATTATCTGTGCCAGCTGCTGAAGCGCGCAAGTTTCGACTCATGTCTGATCATTACGAGTTGTCTGACCATGGTTTGCTCCTGCATATTCCACGGGGCAAGTCGAAACGTCGTGAGTGCTCGACTCAACTCGTTATTCCTGCCTCGTTTACTCGACTGGTCTTCGATGCTTGTCATTCTGATGCATTGGCTGGTCATCTTGGTTTTTCCAAGACTTTCGCTCGGATTCGAAAACGGTATTATTGGCCTCAGATGCATCGTGAGATCTATGCATGGTGCAAGGGATGTTTATCCTGTGCTCGCAACAAGTCGTATGGAGCTCCGCTCAAGGCGCCACTGAAGCCTTTGTGCGTTGAGAACCCCTTCGAAGTGATCGGCATTGATACACTGGGTCCCTTGCCACGATCCAAAGAGGGTAACGTGCATATTGTTATCGTCGCTGACTACTTGACCAAGTATATCGAAGCCTTCGCTGTTCCCAACATTACGGCAGACACCATTGCCCAGTTGCTGGTGGATGGCATTATCTGCCGCTGGGGTGCGCCTCGCAAGATCATTTCTGATCGGGGCACTAATTTCACATCGGACCTGATCAAGAGTATTTGTTCAGCGCTTAGCATCAAGAAGTCGTTTTCTGTCGCGTATCATCCTCAGACCGATGGCCAGGTCGAGAGGACAAATCGTGTCTTTCGCGACATTCTGCGGATGTATGTTGACCAGAGTAAGCAGGATAACTGGGACGCCTTCATTCCGTTTGCTCGTTTCGCATACAATACCGCCGTCCACGATTCGACCAGCGAGACTACTTTCTACTTGATGCACGGCTTTGATGCGAACTTGACTCTAGATGTTGCTCTACGTGAGAAGGTGTACCGATTCGAAACACCTGCAGATTACAGGGAGTATGTTGTCTCCAACTTGGAGCGCGCGCGTGCTTTGGCTTTCGACAACATTGTACGTATCCAAGAGCAGCGTACTGCTCGGCAAGATCCCTTGAATGGTTCTGGTTTGCGTCTGGGAGATCAAGTGATGTACAGACGCATGCATACGCCTGTTGGAAAGTCACCAAAGTTTTTGGGCGACTGGTTGGGTCCCTATCGCATAGTTGAAGTCATATCTCCCCAGAATGTGGTCATTCGACCTGTAGCTGGGTTACGAGAAGATGATAAGCGTGTCCATGTCACACAGTTGAAGTTCTTTCAGCCTGTAGTTTCGAAAGCATTGACGCCTAAAACAAAGTTGTTAAAAATTGGTGATTTGGTCTGGGCCAAGGTCAAGTACCAACCTTACTGGCCAGCCACAATCGTGGACCCGTCGTCTCTTTCGCTTCAGAAACCTTTGGCTTCGAACCAGTTATTGCTTCAGTTTTTTGAAAAATCTGGTCTGGATATTGTTGCTCGTGACGATGTGTTCGATGTTTTGGCGTATCGCGAAGAGTTCACCTCGAATGCTCGTGGTTTACAGCGTGCGCTCAAGGCCGCTGATCGTTATCTCCGTGAATAGTATATGGTCTGTCAGTACTCTTCGTCTGTGTACAGTGTTGGCTTCGCAGTTACAGTGACCCAGTGTATGAGGTTACTGTTGTCCGCACATGTTGGCCTGCTGGTCTGTTGATTGCACTTGCACTGCGTACCGACCTGTTGCTAATGGTATGGTATTTTTTTTGTTGTAGATGGCTGAGGTCGCTGAACTCAGCGTCTCCGTCGACTCCGACGAGTACAATGCGCTGGTGGCTCCAGTCTCCAAGCCAGCGACCACTACGCGGCCTCCCACTCCAGTGATGAGTCAGCGGTATCGCCCACGTCGAGCCCGCCTAATGCAATCTTCCCAGGCCTATCATATTCCTCGTGTCGCTGGTCCAGCTCCGGCACATACCCGTGGCTATACCAGTCCACTGGCTCGTTCCACAGTAGCCCATCCAGATTCCCCGGCTGCCTCGCTGGTGCATCCATGTCGTGGATCGAATCCTCCGCCTGGCACCTCTTTGGCTACTGTTCGGCGTCGTCAACGACGTCGACGTCGTCCTCGTACTGCGCGCCAACCTTCGCGTTTGGATGCTGCAAGCCATGGTCCGCCTCAGTTCACTCGCTCTGCTGTGTACACGTCTCGACGTACTGGATCGCTTTTGGATCGTCAGCCACCTGCTGTGGATCGCCAACCTTCGCTTTTGGATCGCTACCCTTCGTTTTTGGATCGCCACCCTTCACTGCTGAATCGCCGCCCTTCGCTGGATCGTCCAGCCTACCAAGATCGTCCTACACCCAGCGTGCATAGTCACTGGCTCCCTGATCCGCTCGCGCCACCTGTCGCTGTTGTGGCTCCTACACCGCGCTTGGCGATGGCAGTGGCTTCTACGCTGCCAGCGGATGTCTTGCGAGCGGCGTCTGTCATTTCGGCTCCGTTATTGGCTTTGGATCGACCGCCCATCGGGAATCTCTCGACTTATCTCACCGAGCGGATGACAGCTTACTTCTTAGCGGCACGTCTGGATCCATACTGTCCGACGGCCTTGGCGATTCGTGACTTGGTCCGATCTGTGGGCGCTACACTAGCCGTTGCGCTACACTAGCTACACTAGCCAATGTTCAAATGCGTCTATTTGAACATTTTCTGCTTACGTTGATGGGGGTGGTAGCGACTTACGCACAATTGCACTCATGTCTTGGTATGCACATGGTTGGAGATAAAAAGATTGCACCCGCACAGGGATTGGGAGAGAATGGTTGCACCCGCTCGATCTGCCTGGACACCTACAATTGGACAGCCTACGACTCAACAACCAACTCAATCAACAACGACCGATCAATGACTTCACCTCCACCACAACCAACACCAATGAAGATTCAGGATAAAGTGATATATTGTTGCACAGGATCGAAACTTTATTTAAGAAGAGGGGGTGATGTGAAGTATGCAAATGTGATGGCAACACCTTGGTGAACCGCCTGGCCTGGCGCCGACCAGACGGGACACCTTGTCCTAATTATTTCGATAACCAGTAATCGTGCCTGTTTGTGTAGGCCTATGTCTGTGTTCCAGGCCGGGAGAGCGGCAGAGGTGAATCGAGACTAGGAGCTGAGTGGCGGCTCTACCTTTAACAGTATCTAAACGATTTCCGTCTAAGTTTTTTTTTCCCGCTTATTTGAAATTCGAGGTCTGTTTATGAGTTCTCGTTCTAACACCGTTTTCTCTCAACTAACTCGTAAGTGCGCTTTTCCCTTTCTCGGGTTTCCTCTTATACGCTATTGAATGTTGTAAATGGGCATCTGCTGAGTTATTCGGGTCTACTGAAATATATGACCTCCCAATCCCCTGGGTTTGGGAGCTCTCGCCCTCCGGAGTGTCGCGAAATGCGCGATTGATACGAGGAAGCAGCGCCTCGCCCACTGCACAACGCCCGAGAATGAAAAACTTTACACCTGTAAATGATATGTGATTTGGTATCGTTCATGCTAGGTGTGCGTTTTCTCTGTTGACCTGAACGGTCTGTTCTTTCTTTCTCTTGATTACTGCAAAGCACCAGACCCGGAGCATTGTCGCCTCTCTCCATATTTATATCTCGCGACAACCCCCCCCCCCCTACTTGGGAAATAATCTTAGTGAAAACAAAAAAGATGGTTTTTTCCTTGGTGATCATCCATTAGCGATCCACTCATAGGATTGGTTTAGCTACTACACGGCGTATATAGCGAATTAAAATTTTCTTTTCTTCTCTTTTGAGTACATCTCAATCAGCTTCGTTTTATTAGGAGCTGTTCGATAGGCAAGAGGGAATCTAGGAAGGCAAGCCTTATGAATCTTGGACAATTTGGAAGGAGTATTGCATAACTGATGCTGGAATCGTGAGTAAGAAGGAGAAAGTAGAAGTTGGAGCATCTGTGATGCTTTCGCGAATTTTTCATCTTCAAAAGTTGTTGAAAGAGGCGATTGGGAACGCCGCTGAAGCTGTGAAGGGTTTGAAGTTAAAGAGCGACGATTGGGGTAAAAAGATTTGAGTTGGCTTTCCGCGCGTATTATTAGGAAAAAATATTTGGATCTGATACCTTATTACGCAGTTTTTTCCTGCGTTTCTTCTTATTTATTATCTGTGTCTTCATTTTGGAAGTTATCTAGTGGGAGTGCCATGCGAGCTTGTTGCTTCTGCTCGGTTTGCATTTTGTCTTTGTTTTAATAATTGCTCCTGTCTTGTTTTCCATGCTCGCATATTCGTTCCATGTCATCTTGAATTATGTGAAAAAATTACATGAGAACTGGTAAATGGAAACAAAGCAACGTTTCGAAAAAGAGCGAGGGAAAGGGGCGGCGAAGAAAGAAAGAAATAAGACAATGTTCACCTTACTAAGAGTCTTGCCAAACTTGTGCTTTTGCCAAACTCAAGAATGGAAAATGCGGGCAAAGATTCTTTTGCGCTATTCAAACAAAATAATTGCGATGTGGAAATTTTTTCGCCGAATGCAGAATTCGAAATCTTTTTAAAGTCAGTGAGTGGGGAGTGACAGGTTCAACCAGAATTGCTGCTTTCAACCAACACCGCTTTAGTTTCATAAAATTTCTTTTTAAAGTTACTGAGATCGAATTAGGCAATTACTCGCCCACTCAGTGCTGCCAGCCAGCTGCCCTATCCTTTGCTAAACACGCATTCTCGCCGATTCATATATATTTCGTTTCTTGAACTATTTGAATTTGGCTCATTTAATCATAACTGAGTGATGCAGTGCGCTGATTACAAATATGATGATGGCGAGGGCTGTTGATCATGATTCGCGTGCAAACGAAATCTTTTGCGATCATTCCTTGGGATTTTTAAAGTTTTAAAAAAATATACCCTTCCCCCTTTTTATGGAGTAAAGCTTTTATCTCTCAGGGTTGAAAATGCGCAAATTGAGATCATGTCTAAACTAGACGCTCGCAACCGACTAGTCTTTCTTGAAAGGCAATTTTTTGTTTAAGCGCGATCAGCCAGCTGGCGTTACAGTACGCCATGGCTGCAATCGATGCTTCTTGGCCTAGCTTTATTTTTAGGTTTTTGGCAGTTCAAATTGGTGAATTTATTTGATTTGGGGGAAATGAAGTGAGCTTATGACGAATATAAATAAAGCAAGACCCGCGACTAGCAGTTCCCTATAAACAGTGACTCTCATTAGCGATTTTTTTTGAGTTTTTATAGGTTTGTCCAGTTTCCTCTTCGCGTATCAAATCTCTCAGTACCTCAGTCCCATGGTCTAGCAACATTGAATAGAGGCAGTCAAAACTATGTAGGTCAAGTGCCCATAGAGCTCGCCAGGTCTGGCAGACAGAGGTCTGGCGATCTAGCTTGGGTGGTCGATGCGGGTTCTCCTTGTTTCTCGCTCCAGATTTTTATTTAGACTGCTATCATCTTGGTTTTTGTGTGTGCGCGATTTTGTACTCATATAAAGATCCTTCTGCTGGTTTCAATGTTTTTAAATAATTCGAGGTATGCGGGATACGTTAATGGCAGAGCAACAACAAAATTCACAAATTGGCGAATAAATACGAAACTGAGAAAGACAAGATCACAAATAAAATGGCAGCTGGGACCTATGGGGTGCGAACCAGCAGAATTCGATAGAAAAAAAAACAAAACAACGACTCTCGACTGACAATACCTACGATCAACCCTTTCCTCGCTGGCTGTTGCCGAAAGTTTAACCCAACCTGGCTGCATCCAAACGTTGAAATAATGACGCAGTAGAGGTCATAATTCGATCAAGAAACACGTTAGACACACGATGCCGTGTCGGACACATGGCACCACATGAAGATAACAAACCTACGGGTCCTACAAGCACCTCGACTCCCATGCGTATCATTGTAGTGGCATCGAAATTGACACACCAATAATCCGAGGCGAGGCTCTCCATTGATAACCACGCGCCGGCCGCTGGCGCGCACTATGTAGCCTTTGTGTATTCTATGTACACGCACTGATGGACCGCCAGCTAAGCATTTATGCAGCTTTTTCTGACCGCATCCACTCGATGTGGGGCCCGCGTAAAATGGTTGTCGTCGCTCCATCTATTGTATGGACATGTATCCATGGAGTGTATGCTCTAAGCATACACTATGTAAAAACGAGCATCCACTTTATGTACGGGAGCATAAAATGGATGCTCGCTGGCATACACTATGTAAAAACGAGCATCCACTTTATGTACGGGAGCATAAAATGGATGCTCGCTGGCATACAGTTTATGTGAAAACGAGCATCCACTTTATGTATGGGAGCATAAAATGGATGCTCGCTGGCATACAGTTTATGTGAAAACGAGCATCCACTTTATGTACGGGAGCATAAAATGGATGCTCGCTGGCATACACTATGTAAAAACGAGCATCCACTTTATGTACGGGAGCATAAAATGGATGCTCGCTGGCATACAGTTTATGTGAAAACGAGCATCCACTTTATGTATGGGAGCATAAAATGGATGCTCGCTGGCATACAGTTTATGTGAAAACGAGCATCCACTTTATGTATGGGAGCATAAAGTGGATGCTCGCTGAGCATACAGTTTATGTGCAGAAGATCATCCACATTATGTGCCCTAGCATAAAATTTCACATACCAATTTTAACGGCTCCCCTTACTAGTGCATAGACAGTTGAAGATACTGGGAGATTTAATACGCAAATAGGAAACTTAACAAACCTATTAAAAACTCGAGAGTAATCCCTAATGAGAGTCACTGTTGATAGAGAACTGCTAATCGCTAGTCTTGCTTCAATTATATTCGTTATAAGCACACTTCATTACCACCAGGTCAAATAAATTCACCGATTCGAACTACCATAATCCTCAAAATAAAGCTGGGCCAGGAAAGATCGATTGCAGCCATGGCGCACTGTAATGCCAGCTGGCTGATAGCGCGAAAACAAGAAATTGCCTTTTAAGAAAGAATAGTCGATTGCGAGCGTCTAGTTTAGACATGATCTCAATTTGCGCATTTTTAACCCTGAGAGATAAATGCTTCACTCCATAAAAATGTATGTATGTGTTCGTGAACCATTCCAGGATTGGCTCGAGCTCATCTGGCAGGTGATTTTCGAGTGCAGCCACAGCATGTAGAACATCAACCTGTGGTACAAACGCAACTGAAGTGACCATTTTAGCTTCTAGTGCGAATTGCCGTCGGTGCTGTAGCGACCCAAAAGATGTATACCAGACAAGTGTTCGCGCAGATTTTGAACCAAGTGAAAGAATCAGCCTTGAATGTGCGCGTCAGGAAATTCCGCCCGTAGTGCTTGATGGATGGCGATTTCGTAGTCCACGTTGATGGTCTCTGGGTTCATTTGTGGCCACAGATCTTTGACCATTCGAAACACTTTGACGTATGTCTCCGGCGTCTTGTTAGGCAACAAACAATAGAGCACGGGGAACACGAAGCCCTGCTCACGTCGAGCCAAGATGACGAAGATCTGTGCGAAAAGCGGGGGAGAAAGCAGGAAAGTGCCGTCCATGAACAATTCGCTCATCTGATTCGCCCATCTGATTGTGTCTGCGTGCGTTGTTTATCATTTTTTTCAGTACATTATTCACCATTTCAAGAACATTGAAAGAGGCAAATGGCGGTGGTCACACAAAAGAAACAGACAAGCCACATTCCCCAAACCTAGCATTCAAGCTTGCCCGTCAGATATTCACACCAAGCAGACATATCAGAGATCCTGAATCGATAACTCTACCAGTCGGAAGAAAAATAATTTGTCCCCGGATCAGTCTAATCAGATGACACTGTTGTCGGCAGCAATCTCCTGGTTCATATCCAGCTCAGCTTAAAAAAAGATATACCCTCAGATAGACCAATCCTAGAATCAGCATGACAACCTAAGCTCATAACCACCGCCCCTATCAAACCCACAGCCGAAAAGTTCACAAGTTCTTGCCTTTTTTGGAAATGCCAGCTTGCACGCTTTGATCAATCGCCTCCACTCGACTACGCTTTTGAGCTGTGCGTTGAGCCAGAGTCAGGTCGTTTTTCCAACTTATCTTTCTTCCCGCTGGTCGCAATTGATTGTATGCACCCAAATTCTTGACCTTGCTCCAACACAAATCCTTGGATTCACAATCCGAGAAGTCCAACCGCACCAGAGAAGTTTTTCTTTATCTTGGTTTTTGGGTGTCAGGCATTTTGACGTTCGGATGTTGTGTAAATTATTATAAAAGGTTGATATTAGGCGCGTAGGGAAGGAAATACTGGTGTGATTGGCTGTGAGAAATGGCGTGGTTAGTGAATTTTTGACTTATGAACCTAGCCGGAGGAATTCGATATCATTGAAGCTTGTTAGAGCTTAACGATGATCGCATGTGTTCACAACAAAAGAGAAATTTCAAATTCGTGCGATTCATCCCAGCCGCCCATCCTGAAATCCTTGAACTTTCCTAAAAATAAAAAAAGTTTTGAAATACTTGAAAAGTTCTAGCACATATCTCATAACACCAATGACACAAAAACACACTCTGAGATCTCGTAAAGAGCTTAAAAAAGCACCCAAGAAGAGACCCTATAAATAAAGTAAGATATTGAGAAAAAACTAGATCAGAAATCAAAGTGGGAGACACAAAAAAATTTGACACGAACGAAACATGCAGTGCCTTCTAACTAAGTAACTGCTTGTTTCATATTTTTTTCGTGTTTTATTCAAGAGGACTACAGGAGTAAGCCCACCCAGGAAATCACAAAAGCCCTAGTATTATCTAATACATGTACTGATGTGGGCCAATCCATGTTTCTCTTAGTAAAACAGAGTGCTGAATAAGGTACATCAAGAAACACAAAAATTTTTGCTGTTGTCTTTTATTCCCATTAGGGAATACAGTATGTTTCAACAAGTTGCGGGCTGAGCGAGATGATTTACCTGAAAAGAATCCTTCCACTCGGAATGCGGGAATATTTGCCAAGGGGTGATCTATTCGCATCGTCCTTGGCGGCGCCAGTCTTTCTAAGAATTTTATGTACGTATATGCGCGACCTACATTCGCAGACTAGACATCAATCAAAACAGGTGAGAGTATTACTGTACACGCTCAATGAGTTTGAAGACACTTTGCGAGTATATCGAGCAGATTTTCTGAGTACTCCCACATTTATTGTGCAAATATCCTTTTGCGCTTCTTCAACAATGAATTTCTGATGTGAAAATTTTTTCCCTGAATGCAGAATGCAAAACCTTTTTAAAGTCAGTGAGTAAGGAATGACAGGTTCAACCAGGAATGCTGGTTTCTATTTGACACTGCTTCAGTTCTATGGAAGTTTAAAAAAGAAAAACACATCAAGCGAATATAAAATGTTTTTTCGTTAATCGGCACTCAAAGGACTTAAATAATGGATTGTGATTGATTAATTCGAGTTTAATTCGTTTCGAGGCAGAACGACTACGGCGAATACAACCTTTCGTCTGCAAAACAAATTTTTTCGTATTCTCGTTTTCCTTGTAACTAGTCATAACGAGTGTAGGTAATTACTCTATAAAAATCGATCGTCAGTAATATAGGCCCCGAGAAGCATTGAAAATTAACCCTCAAAAACCTGTCAAGCACGAAAAATCAAGAAAAGAAGGCGCGCAACGAGTCCATTTTTGAAAAACAATGAATGAGGAGAACAAGATTTCAACATTTTCATAATCAGCATATCCGATTAATCTAAATTGTCACAAAATGCCCAATTAAAAAAGTCCAGAACCAAGATATGGCTGAGCGAAAAAGGGCGTATAGGGACTAAGACCTGGCTACCTGGCAGCAGAAGATCAGTTCAATATTAAATATTAATATCAGTTTAATATTAATAAATATATTATTGTGACAATAGCACATCGAAAATATTTTTGAGTGATAAGGAAGTTAAATCAGCGACTTAAGCGTTTTTTGAGGGCCGTGAGAATCCTTCTTCTCAACCGATATTCACGCGTTGCACGAACGATCAAACAAGTGCATTTGCTTCCCGTTCTGTCAAATATTGATAGAGCTTTATCACTATTCCATACATTTAGAGGATTGGTTAAACATGTTTGAGCTGCTGGAAAAAAGTGGATTCCGCATGTTTGCGAAGAAAGCAAACATTTACTACCCAGTGTGCCGCGAATACAGCTACATTCACGTCTCCTGTTTTGAACAGTATGGCTTAAAAAGAAACGCGGTGTTTCACACCTTTTTTTAACGATGCGATTCAACGAGATTGAGTTGTACACTCGAATTTTGTCAATCACGTTCATGTCAGTTGTCCGCAGCATTCCTCGCCATTTTTGTCGTTGTGGAACATTTATCATTCGCATTTTTGGAATTGGCAAAACTTGACAGCGAAAGAAAAGTGTATATGTTAAAAACGCCTAATTATATACAGTACTGTACGTTAAAATTTTCGCACTTCTTTCTATCAGGAGACACATTTTTTCAGTGTGAAGTCATATTGGAACACACTGCTCATCGTGAAGACATGGGTTGTCGTAGCCTACTTCTAAGTCGGGCATTAATAATTACACTAGATTGTTCAATTTTGTACCACGACTGCGCTAAGATTTTAAAATGTGAAGACTTCAATGTCTCTATACCAATTTTCATGCCTAGAAGTCCTTTCAGGACATGGCATGTCAAAATATTAATTATTTCTGGCAAAGTGCGTTATCAAAGATTATTAATGAAGGCGAAATGGGTACAAAACGCATTTTTTAATGGACATCCTTCATAGATTGTCACTAAAGAAACTCTTACACTAGCCTGCAAAGAGCAGATAACCAAGGGTGAGGATGGCACGAAATGATTGCACGAATGGTCGAAAATTCAAAAGCGATTGAAGGCACGGGGTCCAGAAAAAGGGTGCTTAAAGAACCAATGAACTTAAACGAGCTAATAAGTCCCAGACGTTCAATTCCTGGTTGGATTTGGCAATTAGCAGATCTAGAATATGTCCATTTTATGCTGTTAGAGTTTGTCTTCCAGCGAATAATATTGATCTACTATTGGGTATATGTGCATCCTTTACATTGACTGTTTGAAGCTTGCAACTACATACTCTAGATCACTTTCAAATCCCGGTACCCGATTTCGCCATTTTAACCTTTTTGCAGGCGGAAATTTTCGCGGTGTCTAGATCACCGCCAATCACAGCATTCGTTTAGATTTCCCGCTGACACTCAGTAATGTCTGAAGCACGTGAAAAATCTTATCCACTGCTTAGTATGCCATATCCCGCCCATATATACCGCAGTCACATATTCTAAATCTATATCAGATTGGCTGTAAAGCGATTTTGTAATAGTAGTGAAGTCAACATCTCGATTTAGGTTAATTCATATTGGATCATATAGGGGGCGATTTGATGAGGTCTCTATAAGCAAATTCTGAATCCCAGCCTCCCACATTTACGAATACTCCCTTTTGTGCAAGAATGTTCTTTATCAACAATAACTCTCTCCATGCACTTCTTTCACCATGCTGTATTTTACTTGGGATCTGCAGGCTGAAAACCCGTCAAATTTTGTTACATTTTGCATGACGCTTATTTGAACCAATTTTAATTCATGAGTCCCATGGTGTCTCGATAGAACGAGAAGTTAAGGCTAGCTACTCCGAAGAACCCTCGCCCTATTAAGAAACAATTGGAGGTATCTGGTTTTCGAAATGGTGAGTTGGCCAAGATGCATTAAAGCTATACTAGCACGGTGCCTCGAAAAAGGTGAGAGTGCTATGATCAGTCCTGGGGCAGTCCTATGTGAATTAAGGTAAGCATACCTCATTTTGCTTCAATCCGTATAACTATTTAAAAAAAATGCGGTATCGAATCAAATTTTCGGAGAGAAGGTTGAATTGCACGCACTTTTCGCGCTTTTGCCGGTGATGCACAGGACAGCAAAGTACTGAAACCGCAACAATTTTCAGTAACATTAGTGAGAGAAAAAGTGTGAGCTTTTTTCAGTTTCTTCGAGATTTCAGAACGTGCTTTATCTCATGAGTGATTTTTCAAAGGAAGTAGCGCTTCCGCCAAGTATATGTTGGTCAACGATAATGTTGCATATGTTTACATTTAGTAACGTTCCTAACGTTTCCATTTGTTTACATTTTCAAGCAAGAACTGTCGCGACTCGATATAATCGATTTATCGCCTTGACGAAACAGTGTCGCAAGTTGATTCGATCTGCCAAATCCGAATATATCAAAAATTCTTTTTCGAATTGCCAAACATCTGGCCAATTTTGGGCGAATTTGCGTCGGCTTGATTCAAATGATCGTTCTGTGCCAACATTAATTAATGAGTACAACGAAATTCTTATTGGCTCTGGGGAAAAAGCTAATAAACTTAATAATCGGTTCGCAAAAAAATTTTAATGCTCACGATTTTGGCTCTTTTACTCCACCTGCCAGCGACTCTGATGACCTATCTGATTATAAAGTGACTGCCAAATTTGTTTCCAAGCAAATTCGACTCATTCGGAATAATTGTGCCCCTGGGAACGATGGTCTCCCTGTATCGATCTTGGAAGGTATTTCCGAATCGATTTGTGGTCCTGTTGCTGTGCTAATTAACAGGTCAATAGAATGTGGCCAGTTCCCGTCTGCCTGGAAATCTGCCAACATTGTCCCGATTCCAAAAGCAGGCGACAAAAGCTCAGTGGATTCATATCGTCCGATTTCACTTTTGTCAATTTTATCGAAAATATATGAGCGCCACATCGAAGCATTGATCCGCCCGTATCTGCGACTGTCTCCTAATCAGTTCGGTGGATTCATATCGTCCGATTTCACTTTCGCCAATTTTATCGAAAATATATGAGCGCCACATCGAAGCATTGATCCGCCCGTATCTGCGACTGTCTCCTAATCAGTTCGGTGGATTCATATCGTCCGATTTCACTTTCGCCAATTTTATCGAAAATATATGAGCGCCACATCGAAGCATTGATCCGCCCGTATCTGCGACTGTCTCCTGATCAGTTCGGTTTCTTTAAACGACAGGGAACAAATTCGGCTCTCATTGCAACTTCCCAATTCATTCATAAAAGCCTCGACGATTCAAAATTTGG
This sequence comes from Mesodorylaimus sp. YZB2_4, assembly GCA_030248295.1. Lineage (NCBI taxonomy): Eukaryota > Metazoa > Nematoda > Enoplea > Dorylaimida > Dorylaimidae > Mesodorylaimus > Mesodorylaimus sp. YZB2_4. The sequence continues at coordinate 56,661 of JASANH010000590.1, forward strand.
AAATGTAGTTAGTATTTTTCTGGATGTCGAAAAAGCTTTTGATAGAGTTCCTCACACACCATTATTGCGAAATTTGGAGCGTTACCATTTATTGCCAGCGAAATTATTGCGCATTCTATTCTCATACATAACGAATCGTCGCCAAGTTGTGATGGTCAATTCTGCTAGGTCCAGCCATACCCTTATTTCATCCGGCGTTCCGCAAGGCTCGATTCTTGGTCCAACTTTGTTTGTGAGCTTTATCGACCCGTTATTAGAAGAATTCTCGAAATCTTTTCCATTTGCCAAGTTATTTGCGTATGCTGACGATTTAGTTATTCTTATTCCGACCAAGCTTGCTGGAAACGCCTCGCAGATCTATCAGTCGATGCTTGATTTCGCCAACGAATGGCTTCAAACTATTGGTTTGGAATTGAGCGCGTCAAAGACTAGTGCTATTCATTTCCGATACAACTACAAACAAACTGATCAGCTGCCCATTTTATTTCTCAACGGTCAAAGAATTATTTTTTCTGACAACATCAAGTATCTTGGAGTAACTTTTTCATTCGACATGAAATTTACTGAGCATATTCGCACAATTTCGAGAAAAACGCGTTCAATGTTATGTGCCCTGAAACGAAAATTAGGCCGTCACGTCGACCGAGAAATTATGGGAACTGTTTACAAATCTTGTATTGGTGCTGTTTTGGATTATGGAGCCTGCACGTATGACCCAATCCTCAAAAAGGACATCGATGACTTCGAGAAGTCTCAACTATTTGCGGCTCGCATATATGTCAATGATTAGAAACTCAGTTCATCGGACGTTGCCTCGAAATGCGGATGGCCACTGCTGTCAGATCAGAGGAGACATTTGAAGCTTTCCCAATTCTACAAATTTTACCATGGCCACCACGACTACCCAAACATCAATTTGGTTCACAAGCAAAATACTGGTCAACGCTGCAGCACCCGTCTTACTGGCAGTCATCATTTGGTTTTACAGAAACATCGTACTGTGTCTTTTACGCAGTCTTTCGAATATTCGACTATGTCTTTATGGAATTCGTTATCTGAGGATGTTGTCTTTTCTTCCCTCAGTAATTTTAATTCGACTGTTCGTTCGATGACATTTGACGCATGATTCTCTTTTCTCTTTTTTTATTCAGTTTGTGTCTGCCCCAGTAAGTGCGCTCTTGCTGCTTTGGGTCGCAGTAAAGCTTGAACTTGAACTTGAACTTGAACTTGAATAGCAAAAAAAACTTTCAGACAATAAATCAAAAAGAGGCGCGATAATTTTGTCTTGACGTCTGAAAATTATTACAAACAAATATACTCGACAAAAATTTTGGAAATGCTGGAGAATCAAAGCAGATTTATCTCTCTGCTGAAGCATGTAAATATTTTCCTCGATATTATCTGTAGCGCATCAATAAAAATTCCGAACTAAAAAATTTTATCCCGCCATTTTAAATTACTTCTTCAATAAACAGTTGGGCTTCGGAACTGAAAATTGGTAATTTGTGGCATACTTTTTACCAACTTTCTTGCTTATTTCATTCCATAAGATTGATTGTGCTGTTTTAATCTCGAAAAAACTAAGAAAAAAAGTTCCCAGATATTTTTCACTAATGTTTACTGAACATCGTTGCGTTCACAAGATTACTTTGCTCGTGTCCATGATTTTTTTCCAAACTGCCACGGGAATTTATCGTACACCTCGAGGAGAATTGCGAGGGTGAAACAGACAGTCCTCAACCTTCGCAAACGCGCTTTGCTCCATCCATCAGCCATCAAGCATCAGCACACCAGCCATCAGCGACAGGATACGAAGAACCACTCTAGCACATCCCAGGTCACTGACAACAACCAACAGGTATCCGATGAGATCCATGATTCATCATCAGATGACAGTGAGCCACCACACACATCTGCTCACAATGGCTACACTGTTAACCAATTCCGAACTGAAAACAGACCTCACAGACGCTGTTTCTATTGTCTAGGTGACCATTGGGTGGACGGATATCCAGCACACACAACTGCCGAAGCTCGAAAGCAGCATCAAAGGTAATTGTTTTATTTGCATTCGAGGGGGAAACAACAATAAAGATTGCAAAGGGAAGAAACCATGCTGCTCAGCTTTATTATGGCTTATCTCATAAAATTTCTTTCTCGCTTGCTGCTTATGACAAAATGACGTTAAGGTATGAGTATGCGTGAGTTTCGATTTTTGGTCAACCCCAAACCATATGGTCCTTGCAATTCCCATACTCAGCACTCTGTACTAGAACCATCTGATAGTAGGAAGCGAACGAAATGTTGCGCAAAATCGGCCATCTCATTGCAGATTGGCCAATTCAAAGGCAGATGCTTTCAAGCCTAAACTCTAAATCACAGGCCAAATACTGCAACTCAACGTGTTCAACTCAACTCAACCTCAAGCTACTGTAATTCTCAACCAGTTAAAGGCTGTGGCTGAATTTAAGCTTTTTAGTGGACACGAGGGTTGAGGTTTTTTTCATTCACTGAAATTACCTGAAACATTTTTCCTCTTTCTAGTTAACAAGAGTTGCAGAATTGGAAAAAGCAACAATGCCGAAAACTTCAAATCAGCGCTCCTAACATCCACGAATGGTGTACTAGAACGTTTACAGGTTTTATCTTGCCATTAACTTCGCTGTTTGGTGTTCGAAAAAGCTGAAAATGGCAATAATGCGTAAAAATCTTCAGATTTTCGCGAGGAGTAAATCAACTTTGTCCATTTCGCCATAAAAACGGTACCCAGCGTCAGAACAGAATCATCAAAAACTCGACGGAAAATAGTGAGCTTTCAGAACAACAAATTCTAGCTGCATCACGCGTATGTCCAGTTTATTCTAGTGCAAACCCTGCAGCACGTGCATCATGTGGTACTGAACGTCGACAGGAAAATAATCGATGAGGGACCGATTAATCGCTTTCATTATAGAGTACAGTGGTAAACACCAAGTGTACGTGGGTTTAAGTGATGACAATCGCCAATAATACAGAAAGACGTGAATTCTCTCTTTTTTATACTAAAATCAGACATCAACCCGCCCTGCGAGCTGGAGGGATAAAAAAGGTTTCTGATCGGTTTTGTGCTGTTGTCTAAACATGAGTTGATGGATTTCGTTTTTGGTCTTTTTATGTTTTTCAAATTCATATATGTTTGATTCGATAAGTAGACCAGTCCAATCGTAGTCCTTCTTCAAGACCAACGTGTGCGACCCAAGTCCGCCATCATACGCACCACATACAACGAAAAATCCATTGCGTCTCCTTGAAATATGTCTGCAAGTGCAGTAGTATAAGCCTCTTGGTACAGGAGCTTGTAAGGCTCAAATTGAGGTGCCGGAGGAACCAAATAATGTTTTCTAACATGTTTTATCAGCCGAGAGTCGTCAGCGTTCCATGATCCTGGAAGTGTGATGGCAACAAGGTTACTAATCTTATAAAATTCTCGCAAAATTTCATTTTACAAGCCTATAGGCGCCTAATAATTTCTCAAGACTCAGTGCTCTCTAAAATACAGCTTTTCACAGTAATTTTCCCCCTAATTTTTTGTGACTTTCTGTTTCCCTTTATAGCAAAAGTTAGCTTGATTATCATATCAAAACTGCCTGGCTCGCCTCACGTGCTGGATAAAAAATTTGGACTTGAAAATCTTCCACGCGAGATTGTAGGGCTTGCCCAATCACTTTAGCGGAGATTGGAAAAAGTTTACCTTGACATAGAAATTTTTCCATGTCTTAGACTTGTAGCTTCCTACTTATTATAAGTTATCATATGCATAAGTTATCACTTATGCAGAAAGGTAATCCGATTAAGCATATTATCGAAGGGAAATATGCTTCCACTAATGCCTGTGGCAAGGTCAGGAGCAGAAACAGCACTGCCACAGGGGTCAGAGAAAGAATAAGAAGGACAAAACATACTTTGAAACACCGCAAAGCAGACGCACTCGAGAGCGTCGTGAACGCTAAATAAGTCCAGCTGCCATTTTTTCAAAGCGAAGAATGATACTGAGCGCTCACCATTCCTGCCTGATTAGTCGCAGGGGCAGGGGAGATAAGGGGCGCGCTCCTGGTGACAAAACCATAATTGTGTGTATCATGTAAAGAAGCCCGGGTGACTCTCGCATCATAAGTGTGAACTAATGATGCATACTGTGGAACTGCGGGAAACCATAATTCCTTTCTTTAAAAGGTGCATTTTGTATTACAGTATTTAAAGCCGCTCTACGTAAGCATGAATCGTCAGAAACCTTATTCTTAGGTTAACGTCGCGTCATACTGTACTGTTCCAGCAGTTTTAAAACAGGCGTTAAAGAAGCAGCGAGCAAGAAAAAATATTAAAAAGGCCATCGGCCACTTTAAATGCCGGAACATTCTATGATGCCCTCACAACGATTTAGAAAACCAGATACCTCCAATTGTTTCTCACTCGGAATCGGTTTTTTCAGAGTAGCTCTTAAGACTAGTTAGAGTTCGTGATCGACTAATGTTCCAGTACTACATCGAAATCCGTTCGATGCCGTTGTCCTTCGATGTCGTGTGACTGCTTTTGTTTTATATCGCTGACACCCCTGAAATAATCATGTTCTGTGCTGTTTATCAAAAGAGTGCTGTGTCTTACATTCTTTGAAGTTATCTGGTATGAACAGAACGCATGCTTTAAAATAGCCACCATTTGGACTTTAGAGGTGGTCCTTGCGTACTAGGGGATTGTTCCATCACGGGTTCTACTGGTTTTAGCATGGTAGTAATCTGTAATTCACCAAAAATCATACCCCAACATTATCCATTGGTAGTCTACCCACGGATTCACACTAGATAATCACTGTCACTCTTCACTTCGCACGGAAACGCTGAAGCGCACTTAGATCGTGGGATACATAAGATCAACAAAATGGAAAAGGAAAATATGTAAAGAACGCAAGAAATCATCAACTACAAAATGTGTCGCAATCAAGAAAATTACAATTCTAGACTGGTAAGAGCTTCCCTGGAAGAGCTGACATCGTAAAGCCAGGGCACATCACAAGGCAATGTATTTCACAAACAGATAGTAGAGTAATTAAAACACTGTTTATTCGACCTAGTCCTGGTCTCATTACAGGGTATATGTAACGTATGCTCCATGGTCACACGCCGGCTTCTGTGTCTCATTGAATTTGCGTCCAGAACATGAAAATAACAAGCGTTTCCGTAAACATGTGCACCATGATAAAATTTATGAAACTAAACCAATTTCAGCTCTTTTCACCTCTTACTTAGGGTACTCCACCCGCATTGACACAAAAGCTCATGATAAGCATTCATCCAATCCTTAGTGATAAGTCGAAGAGCGTGCTTTTGCGTTCTTTCCAAATTTTCGACGTCCGATTTCAGAATGGGATTCCACGCCTGACAGGCATATCACAATTTTGCACACAGAGTAAACAGTTTGCATCACGTCTGACGGAGCATGTCTTCGAAGTCGTCGACGCAACACTCCTAGCATGCGCCGCGTGCTTGAACAAACATTGGTGACATATTCTGCATATTTCATGTCATCAGAGAGAGTCACCTCTAAATAAAATACCGTGCCGTATTGACGAAGGTGAGCTTTTGCCGTGTTGATAGTGATCGAAGGTGTGCTGCTTGGTGCTCGAGGGCTGTACTGAGAAAGAATGGCTTGACTTTTCGATGGATTAATAGACAAACGACTGATCGTAGCCGGTCCATAACAAAGTCCAGGGCTGGTTGAATCATGCTTTCAGCTTCTTTAGTGTCTCGAACGAGACCCAAAAGACAGGTATCGTCCGCATAGCACTGCAGGCGTAACTCTGGAAACTTCTTATGCTCGATCAAGCGGCAAAAGTCCTGACAGTAGTCGACTTAGCACGTTCACTGTACACGAAGAAACACACACACACACACACACAAACTGTGCACTGCATGTACTGTACTCAACGTATGCAAATTTTTTCGACTGCAGGTATAGTTTATTTTTTCGGTGTCATTATGTTACAAAGCTACGTAAATGCTTGAAGGCGATGAGCGAACAGTCAACTATGTGGAAGCAGCTATGGTCACACTACGAGTGCATATTTTACAGTATGGAAGGCTAACTAAAGTATGAACTGGGCATGTTAGGAGTACGGTGTACCACAGGTGACAAAATCAAGATATTTCTCACTCTTGACTTTTTCAGTTTGAAACACATAGATAGACCTTAAAAAATTTTTGAAAGACCAAAGTTTCTAGCATAATTTCTTTTCAAGATCAAAAGCATT
>JASANH010001590.1:0-62848 GCA_030248295.1 Mesodorylaimus sp. YZB2_4
GAGGTGTCGATTTTTCTTTGATCGGGCACAAGGCGGAGTGATGCTTGCGGATTTTTGGATTTTCCCATTTGCAGTAGCGACATGGTTTTTGCTTCTCTTTGCAATCCTTTGCGAGATGATTTGACCGCAGACATATGAAGCAGCGATTTTTCAACTGGGCGCGGCGTTCCTCTTCCGTTTTGAACTTTGTACACTCATCGGAGTAATGCTTTTCATCGCAGAAGGCGCAATTTGGAACTTTCTTCGAGTGGACCAACAACGTTTCCGTTGTGCGATGATAATGAGCGGATTTATCGTCTCTGCGATTTTGGCCCTCGCTCTGAGGTTTCCCTTTTCGTTCTACAGGCGAGTGCTTGCCATGAGTCGGGCTATAGCAGTGGATATCAGCGATTTGACGAACTGCCTCCAGGAACTCCTCGACTTTCCATGCCTTCTTTCCTGTTTTCTCCTGCAACCGCCTCTGGAACTCGACTGGCAACTTTGAGTAGAATGTGATAACCCAGGCGTCGTCGACCCCTCTGCCGAGAGCTTCAATCGATCGCAAGTGCATTTCGAACTTGTTCAGTATGACTGGGACATATGTCATTGTATGCGCGACTGGGAGTTCATTTATGGCAATAGCATGCTCTTGAATGATAAGATCTGGCTGATCATAGCGCTGTTTCAAACGGCGAGCGACGACCTCATAATTTTCGTTGGTGATAGCGAATCCCCTGACCATGTCGAGCGGTTCACCCTTGAGCGACTTCATGAGGTAGTCCAACTTCGTGCGGTTATCGCAGCTCCTATTACGATCGATAGTAGCTTCGAAGGAATCCCAAAATGGTTTCCATTGCATGAGATCACCGCCAAATTCTGCCAGAGTGAGCTTTAAAGTTTTACGTTACCAGCGCCGCTTACGCTGCCGTTATTTTGCGGATTACCGTTTTGTAGTGCTGCTGCCATGGCCTCCCGTTGCGTTTCCATTCGCCGCGCCGACTCGCGCTCCATAATCTCAAACTCTTTCTGCAGCTTCTGCCTGCGCTCCTCCGTTTCCATGACCCGCAGACGTTCCCGTTCCCCCTCTGCCACTTCACGCTGCCTACGCGCTGCGGCTGCCTTCAACTTAGCTCGCACGTGCGCCCTGATCTCGACGACTTCGGCCTCGATTTCAGCCGCTTCCACCGATTCCTCCTCCGTTGTCCCATTTTCCTCAACACCATCCAACTCCCGCATCAGCGCTTCGTATTTCTCATAAAGACCGTCCAATTTACTTACGTATCCTTCGCACTCCTCTTCCAACTTCGCGAGATGCCTCGACTCGACCGTTTCCAGTTCCACTTGCGGACTTCGCCCCATTGCTGCGCGTAGAATCTTCTTCGCAGGGCCCAGACGTTGGCGAATTCGGCCACCCGAGACCGCTGCCATTTTCGATCTTCCGTTGCCCGTCCCACGACCAACCGAACCAACGTTAACCAAACCGAACCAACCAACCATGCTCTGCTACCACTTGACGCGAATAGGTTGTCGTTGGTGACGGACGCGTGCCTGGCGATAGTCGTATGCGTAACGAAACTAGCGTTTATATATAGATACTCTTTCGAACCGACCGTACACTATGACAGTAAAACGAAAAGAAACCCCGTTCCTATGTCCTAACATGATACCTGGCTTAGCGGGTGTAAAGTGTCATCTATCGTCCTTCTTTACATCACTCGCGGTTGCTCTCCAATCCGCGACACCCTGCGCACGCGCTTGCAACTGGTAGAACATCCGACTTACAATCGGGCGAGGCGGGTTCGATACTTAACGGGCGCTAAACTTTTCACTTTTTCAAGATCATTGTTCATCAATGGTTGATTAAACACTTGTGATATGATAAGTAGATCGTGTGGCGCGATTGGAGCTTGCATTACTGACCGGTCGATGATAAAGTTCAGCTGATGACGAGATACTGATAAGGGGTGATAAAGGGCTTACAGATAGTGATAAGAAGGGTCTCAAAGGACTGACGAATAAGTACTTGTTAGGGTGGTAAGCTAATTAAGGCCCTGCGGGGCTCGGCTTGCAGCTAGCGGTCAGTGGCTGAGGGGTGATAATAAGCTGCTGTGCTAAGCTGCGGGGCTTCGCTCGCAGCTAGCTACGCCAGCGCGACGCACACTTTAACTACTTATCTCCAGGGGTCGGACTACCGGTGAAAGCTAACGGCGTGGTTTCCACATTACCGCAGGTGAATCGTAGTATTAACTGTGTATAGGGTTGCAATAGGCGTAGACACGGATCTGGATCTAAAGCAGTATCAGTGCACAAGTTCAAGGAGCTCGTCTCCCTTTCAGGGCCGGACACGAGATCGAGATAGAGTAGCTGGTTGGTTTTTGAATTTTATGGGCCGAAGCCCGTTGCCTATAGCCTGCTTGCAGTCAAACCTTATGTTGTCCGGTCAAAATATCCTGGCCAAAATATACTGACAAAAACATATTGAGCCATTTCGTACGGAGCAAAAAAATTTGTCAATAAAAATTGAGTAATATGTACTGAACAATTAAAATATGCTGAAAAACTAGGTGGTTGGCGGTGACGAGTCATGGATCTGTGTGAAGACGAAATATGTTTGGTGTGCAGCGATTGGTATGAAAGAAGTCGTCGCAGTTTCGTGAGCGCACTGGCGCCACTCAAGAAGCGCCTTATCAAGTGCACATTCAAGTCCCATTTCAGTTTTACGATGAATGGTTTTTAAATATTTGTTTGAGCCGGAGCCCGTTTCGCCTGAAGCCAGCCAGCATTCAAACGTTCTAAGCAAGGCTGTGCGGGGACCAACACACATACCAGCGTCCCTCTGCTTGCCTCCACTAGGAGCACCTCCGCGCGAGGGCATCCTGGACTGCACACCGATGGCGGATGGGCTGTGAACCCTCTGGGTGTTCGACAGCCGATGCTGTCTCCTCTTTTGGCTTCCGTCTCTCCACTCGGAGCGCATCGTCGGCACTAGGTGAGTGTTCCCATGGCCTGGTGTGCAAGGTCAGCGAGGGTTTATGATTTCCAAGCCGACCTCCATCACCGGGGATCGAACCTGGGACTGGTCTAGCCACTCACTCCCAAGCAAGACGGAGAGTCTTGGTCTCGAGTTCCTGGTCTGAAACTGAATCGCCATGGCTGACACGTGCGGCTGTTCCCTAAACCAGCCCTTGTGGTGTGTGTAACCCTTACCGGGCAGGGTTTATGGCGAGTGGTAGAGAGTAATCGATACTCTCCCTGGCTGGGACGTCAACCCCTCGGGTTGATGTTTCTAGGTCAGGTATAGTCGCGACACTTGCCTACCTCCAGTCAGAGTTCTTATCCCGCCATCTTCGGTTTTAGGCCGTCAGCCCACCTGACACGGTGTGGTCCTTAAGTCCTCAGCTCACGTTGGTGATTTCGTCTAGTACGGCCGTGTCAGGCTACTGTGTTCGGCTCCCTACTCCCTTCCCAAGCCCGCATATAGGTGGGTCGCAACTGGATCTCTGACTTGAAACTAAAGCCGTCATGAAATCTGCTGTGTGGTTCGTAACACCTCGATGAATTGGTCTCGCCTCCACTTGAACCGTTTTATCGATACCATATTTGCTGATACATAATCGATACATGCACACATTGCAAGAAACGCCCGATACAACAAAGCATGACCCGATGCTTCAGCGGCGCATATGAAACGCATCGTCACTGAATAAATGCCAGATCATAAACAGCTCGGCCCCGTTACACTCTGGAATGTTCAAGCATGCATGACACACTGCACACAACAGACATAAGCCCAGTCCAAAAGAGACACACCGACGGTGGACATGAGTCGAGTGCTCATGGTCAGTTCTTTTTGCCACGAGCACGAATGAAGCAGGCCGCAGTCGAGAACACAATGCTGCCAATGCCAGCCAATAGGGCCACCCCGATCAGGAAACCAAAGGTCATTTCGGACATACAGATGCCGACTTGACGACGGTTACGATGGAATGGGGACCAGTTGGGCCCGATGTGTTGTTCTGATGCATCGGTCATGGTGGACAAAGGAGTGGTGGCTAAAGAGGAATAGCTTGCCTAGCAGTGGTTCCGCAGAGCTCTACAGAATATGTAGCGTTCTCATCGTCAGTCCCCACGCCACTCTCTCTTTGCTGGTATCCTAGCTGTACCATGAACATAACCTCTCAAGGCACACGCAAGTGATGCAAGCCGGGCTCCTATTTTTGCCCCATGCACAGTGCTGCACAAGCACGCGCTAATGTTGGGTTTTACCATATCCTTTTTTTCACACCTACAGTACAATGACCACGGGTGCAAAAAATTGAAAGATACGGAAGCCCTTTGAGCGATGGAGTTTTCTCAGCAACTCACCAGTCTTGGACTCTCCCTTTGGCCTCGGGTCAGCATCATCCAAATCCAGCACCATGACTGGCGTGGCCACCAAATCAAAGTCATTTTCGGGGCTGCGTCGTCGTCGGGACTTTTGAGTTTTCTGGAGACTGTTGCTAAGGGTGCCATTATTGTCCAACATGTCGATCAGGGAGGAGGTGTCGTTGGTGGAGCTATTCTGTTCTTGGCTCTCGATAATAGTCGAGTTGATGTTTGAGTCCGGCAATTCGCGACGGAAGCGGAAACGGCGCGAAATATTGCATTTTGGTCTCTGAATTTAGAAACAGAAATTGTACCCGGGGAAATGCATTGTAGAGGCTAGCATGGGGATGGATCCTCTGGGCCGAGCAAGCAGTTGAAACATTACCTTGATGAGTGAGTCACCCGTCAAGGTAATGTTTCACCCAATGGCTACGTTGGAGACTATGTTAGTTCTGGGTTGGAGGGGGACACCCACTGGTCACTGCGTCCAGCCAGGAGAAATATTAGTCAGAAACGGTCTCTTTGCATACCGGGCAAGTGTCTCCTTCCTGTTCATGTTTCAAGCTCAGTTGCACTTGGCACGAGAAGTACAAGTGGGCCTTGTCAGCGAATTTGAACACACTGGATTCGGTGCCAGCCATCAGATCGGTGATATAGGTCAGGTCGTCAAGGATAACGGGATCCTTAGCGCAGCTAAAGTCAAAGTGAGACATGAAATTTAGATGGAGTATGAAGATGATAGCGTACCCTTCCTGATCAATCATCTCGAACAGGGTGCCACTGCCGTCGTCCACCGTGCAGCTGTGGATGAGCATGCAGTAGAGCTCTAAATCGAAAAGATATATCAGTCTACTTGCTGATGATAACGATATCAATCGATTAAATAAAATTATTAGCATGTTTGGTGATAGCGTTATCAGCGTATCGATTGATGTCGTCAGTCGATTCAGTGATAACTTTATCAGTCAATCCAAATGGTAGTAACACTGAATAACATCATCAGTCCACCCACTGATAACCGTATCACCATTATCACTACATACCATTGCACGAGTGACTCACCTGGCATCTCGAACGTACAACTCCATTTATGGAAAACCTTATCCCCGACTTTGGCGTATTGCACAACAGATCCTTCGGGTCCTCCAGTGAGTACTTGGTAAGTGCAAGTTGGCATGGGAACGGGTACGCCGAGATCGACAGTAGAAATGGTACTGACTTCTAAGCTCTGTTTCACTTCCTTATCAGCTTCCAAATAGAAACAATTGATTTTGTAGGCGCGATCGACGGAAGTGATGAAAGTGCGATGGAAACTGATCACAACCGTCGACGACATAGCCATCCCCTTGGGGTTAGTCTAAAATGGAAATTCCACTTGAGGACAATTCAAGGAGGGCTTTGGTCAACAGGAAGTACACTTTCTGCGCTGGCCAACCCACGGGGGGGCACGACAGGACGCGACCACTCGGCGTCTCAATCTATTCATACGAGTGAATGCGAGGACACTCAATGCTCGATTCAGACAGGGCAATTGAAGGTTTGCTTTTGCATTCAACCGAGGTGAGAGCACCGTTCATGCGCCCAATTTGCTCAGTTTGAATGGAGTAAAGAATGCGAGTTTTCCGAGCATCCTTTGGCACACTATGCTTGAATAGGTGCGTGTGAGGATAATACAGACTTGAGTATTCTTATATCAGGAGTTCAGGGGTTAGGTCCATGCTGGCTCAGTAGTATCACGCGCCCATGGCCTATGGCCAGTGTCCAGGCGTCCTGGACGGCCTGCTAAGGGAAGGAATTTCACAGAAATTGCAAGCAGAGCAAAAAAAAGAGATTTTGTAATTCTACAGTAGCTGGTCATCAGTCTTACCATTCTCTGTCTCCTCATGCCACATTTGTCGAATGGGATGTTCATGTCGCCTCCCGAATCGCGATTTAGCAAGTAGTCTTTGTGGCAGTCGTCGTCTTCGTAGTGTCCTCGCACATACACGTGACCTTGGAATGCTTTGTCCGTGGCGAAACGCACCACAACATTGTGCGTTTGGCATTCGATTTGCGGGTTTTCTGAGAAAATGGTCATTGCTGTGAGATCATGTGAGAGCCACCAGCGCCGTCGTGTGCATACTACTATAGGCTCAAGAGCACGTACATAGCAGCACCCGATCCAGTAGTACTGCACATTGCACAATTGTGACTACTGCATGTTGGCCAACCACGTACAGTAAGATGGTGCACTCACCTCTAATCTTGTTTTCGATGGGCAATTCCGCATAGATCGAGGCCACCTACAATGCGATTGGATGAGCCTTTTCTTGCACTCGGAGGCAGCCAGAACCAATATGAGGTCAGGCTACAGGGAAGAGAGGGATACAGCGGAGGGGAGTCAGGACTGCTGCAAGTTAGAACTAATGGCCCTCAAATTGAATCCTGGAGGAGCTATTGTGACAAAAAGTGGTCCTTTTCGAAACACAATCTTCATCAACTTCACCAACCAGGCTTATTGGCAAGTGGACATCCCAGAATTGCCAGAGAACCTAGAAGCTACACGCTGGCAACCAGGTGCAAAGGCTTCTGCAGACAAACTCAGGATATCGCGAGTAAGTTTTACCTCGAACACGAGAAATAGCAAAGCCAGGTTTCGTCGAGTAACCATTGTTTCCTTAGAAAGTCGAAATAGAAAATCGTTTGTAAAATAATAAATTGACGAAATTATACGCAATCAGTCAAAGCAGTCAGGCCGGGCAGACTGTTCGCTAGGACTCCTTGGACAAGACTGAGCGATGGTCTGGTCGTTCGTCTTATTCTTGACCACCGTCCACTTTCACCTTTCGCCTCCTAAAATCTAGAGCAGACAGCGAGTGACCTGTGCATAGTCGTACCCGTTTACCGATAGTTACCACCTACCGACTCGTGTCTACGACCCGTGATTCACTTTCGTACCGCTTCTGACGTCGTTCTTCGACCAGCGGTCAACGCCGTCTTCGTCGTGAACACGTCACAAAATGCCCGTTTCTGGCTAACCATATTTTCGGGGTCAAGATCGTGAACGCCCCTTCAACGTAATCATGACCATCTCTTGCAGTCCAAACTTGCATGACGTAATGTCTTCTCACTAGTTTCCGCCAATACTGACCATCGGTCAAAGGCCCTAAGAGTGGCCCGAAGGCATTTCTATTCCATCGGAATCTTCGCTCAACGCTAAGCCAGTTTTGTGTACAAGAAATTCCAAGCCCCAGCCTGCGTGTTTCTCGTGCCCGAGTGCTGGCCTGGTCAGCGGCCAGTCACTCGTTTCGCGCATGGACAGTCTTATCCGATCAAAGGTTATGGGTAAGTGCATAAATGTTATGTATTCGCACCCTCCCCCACGCACAGGTATGACTGTAATTTGAAGGTGCGACGAACGCTGGCTGCTGTTTGCTGATAAAAATCGTTTTGACGCTTGTCGCACATGTTCATTGGCCTGAGTGCAGAAATAATCGTTCAATGGCATTGTTACGTAAGCAGTGCTGGAAATATGACTGTGGGAAAAAGAAAAACCGACATACAGTATGTAGCTTATTACGGGAGAGAAAGAACGGTACCTAGCTGAAATACGGAGGATAAGTGATGCAGTTGTCTCCATTTGCATTTCGTTTAATCGCATTAATCGGTTAATTGCCAAATATTTTCACCGTTTTGTTGCATAGTGCACCTGACAATGAGGCCCCGCTGCATGACATCATGCGAATGCACTTCGGATAGGGGCCATCCACAAAGGTCGACCGCACAAAATCTCGACTTTTTGATTTTGAGACGATTCCCCCACTTAGTCGATTCCCTCACTGAGACGATTCCCCCCCCCCCCCCCCCCCCCCCCCACCTCGTCTAGTGGGGGGGAATCGACTCACTGAGACATGCGACGTTTCCCCCCACCGTCAGTGTTGAGAAACTGCGGCTATTCAAATGCGGCCTTGGTCAAGGAACAAGCACTCATGCACAAATCTTCAGCGTTTATCCTAGAAGACATGAAATATGCCTCAAATACTTCACGATTTTGTTGAATCATCATTCGAGTGCCATGCTCTGATGCCATAATGTAATAGCGACCTAGAACCTTTGCTTCGCGGTTGCTCCTTGGACACTCTCGCCTGGTCCAAGGACAACGAAGACAGCCTTAAATGTATCGTAAATGAGAAAACTGCTTCGCAAAATCTGCAGCTGCCATACTGATGAATTCACTAAAGTCCCACTGCCTAAATTTATATCTTTGGTTTTTTACTGATCCTAGTGTTAGGTAGTTCTGCATTTGGGTTTGAATCATGCCTTCATTAGCAGAGAAAAACTGGTCTGGTCTTTACATACACTCATATTGGCAGCGTGTCAAATATCCCTTCTGCAATAAGTCGGAGGTTCAAAAAGTTCGTAGCCTGAATACCTTGCGCATGATTTGCAACAGCAAACTTGTACTATACACTACTCACATGTGTGTGGCAGCACGATAGGCGTGTAGGATCCTCCAAGCCTATCGTGCTGCCACACATCGTATAACATTCGCGCTGCCTTTTGCAACCCAAGTCTTACCTGCACATCAGAAGAAAAATTACGGTCCGGGAACCGTCACAGTGAGGGGAAACGACGCATGTCTCATGAGTCGATTTCCCCACCAGGCAAGGTGGGGGAAACGACACAGTGGGGGGACTCGTCTCAGTGGGGGAATCGACCAAATGGGGGAAACGTCACGGGACCGATTTTTGACCCCCCTCCCCCCCCCCCCCCCCCCCCCGACCGCATGCCGACCACTTCTCGCGGAAACCCCTCAAAAATGGTCGACCACTTCAGCCATACCCCCTTCCAAACGCAGTTTTGTAAAGTGTGTCATCTTATGCTTTCTTGAGCTTGACAGGGTGCCATCTCCTTCGAAGACAAATCTTTTTTGATTCATGGAGCGGATTTCTATTTTGTAAAAGCCTCTACAAACTTTTCCCACAACTTCTCCCCATATTTTTAAAAAGTTTTGCGGGTTAGGCCGCACCAGCCTAGTTCTCCATGGGACTTCCAATCGTATTAGCTGGCCAGCTGTCATGATATGATAAGCGAGGCTGTGGGTGACTAGGGATAGGCGGGGATCCCAATCCCGATCCCGATCCTGATCCTGGCATTGAGGCGTCGGGATTCTGCTAATGATTATGACATGAATAAGCATGGTACACGCTGATCCATCATACCTGCGATGAAGCAGTAGCGATGAAGAGGCAACAGCAACATCGGCTCAAATCGACAATGATAGCAACACTGATTTTACTTAGCCTAGGCTGACCTGGCGGGACGCGCATCGAAACTGCAAATGTGCTCATTGATTTCAGCTTATTTATAATGACTAAAACTCGACCTGATAAAAAGTTTAAAAACCCTGGATGACTAAAGTGTGCTTTAGAGAATAGACTCATCTCCTTCGTGTGTGCAAACAATGTACGACCTCAAACAAAAATCCTGATCCTGGAAGAAAGGTGATCCCGACCTATCCGTAGAGGTGACTACCTCTCACGGCAGGTCCCGTGTCTTCACTGCGAGCACCTCCACACGAGGACATACTGGGTGAGAAGGGGCCTAGGCTTATTGTTCGCTTAGGGACCTTCCCGACTGGTGTTTGAGGACAGTTTCCCAATTCTCTGCTCCTTGGGTGGCGTCCGCCAGTTGACAGTAACAGGGATGTCGCCCAGAGCCAGGTGTCCGAAGCCAGCGACAAGCTACTAACTGTCATCCTCCGTCGGAATAGAAGCTCGGCCTCCCAGTCAGGGTTGCGGGCCAGCAAGGCGGATCACCGCCCTTAACCAGCTGAGCCGTTGCCTTCCAACTTATCCCTTTCGGATCAGATGCCATTCCAGTTGGGAATAAGAGTCCTGATGAAATTGCATTATCGAGAATGAGCGTCTAAGGAGAAGAGAAGACAAAAAGTTTTTAAGGCTTGAACGCGCACTACTAGTAAAGATAAAGGTGTTTTTTGTCATCAAAAGTTTAAAAATTCGCTTCGCACCCCCCCCCCCTCTTCCAGGCTGCGGTCGATCTTTAAGGCGCATTTATAGTCGAAAAAAAATTTTTACACCTACCCCTCGGGTAGGAGTAATAGCACACGCTTAAGTATATGGCCACTCCTACCAAAATTTCTACTCCTGCCCTAGGGGTAGGAGTAGAAATTTTGTCGACTATAAATGCGCCCTTATGGATGGCTCCATAATGGACTACCGTCTTCGCATAACTGCATAGTGTGCAAAGATGTTTAGTGACCTTTCAATGGCTGGTAGGCTTAGCTTCGAGCCAGATCAGTCTGTCAGTCACTGATTCTTTCACATGAATTTTGTTCTTTTTGATTGGTTAATAGCATATTTGCGGACGCATTACCCATTTTTGCTGTTATAAGAAGTTTCGGAAATTAAATAAAATTGTTTCGTTTTGAGGCTAATGCAAGTCGACATTACTGTATTTGCAGTTTTTCTACAGTCGACACGATTTTTCGCTAGTTTATTGTGACTTTTGCTGCCTGCTGCATTGCGGCTACAGTTTACTGTAATGTGAAAAACTAGAGGCATAGCAACCGAATTGCACACATATTTGCGTTGCATGAAAGCTGTTTGCAAAACGATGACAGACCAGCATCTTGGGCCGTCGCTACTACATACTACCCCTTAGGTGGGGTAAGAGGACACCATAACCTCAGTTCTTGTTACCACTGCGCTGTAGGATACTGATGCTAAGAACATCATGGACCTACTTTGCCATGACAGACCATAGCAAATAGAGGCAGATGATAAATTACATCCATGGTAATATCAGGGGCTATTTAACATGGCACCAAGGTAAGATAACTATGTTATTTAAAAAAACAAAAATTTGGAACGCAAAGTCGACTTGGTAACTTGGTACCAAGTTTTGGTTTGCAAGAATAACTAATAATGGTACCCCTCCCGGTCCAAATAAGCAATTTCTCCCCTTTATGCCGTCCTCCCTATCTAGAACATAATTTGCAAGGTTGCTCATGGGGTGGGTCATAACGTATTCTGCAACTACAGTAAACACCAGTACCCTGCAGGCTGGGAAGCTAGTTATTCAACCAGGGAATTTTATGCCAAAATGACACCTATGAGGGTAACTTGTTGGAGACGAGGCTCATAGGACTTCAAGCGGATTTAGAGTGCCGCTCTCTGGGTACTTGCCTCTGATGCAGCGCCAGGAACTTAGCACTTTTGGAACGCATTCCAATTTGTTGAATCGACATCACAAATATACAAACTTCATCAGATTAGATAAGAATGACAAACTTGACCGCATTCACTTCTTTACGCGAAGAATTCCCGAATGTATTTTGAAGACACATCGCCTCTGCCAAATTCAAATTTAGCGCCTTTTTGCTGTGATCTGCCGCCTATTCGAAGTCCCATACCAGAGATATTTACAGTAAACGACATCAACTTGCTGCTTTCGTTGGCTGCAGTTCGCGCACTGATTTTGATTTCGCCTTCCCCAGTTACCAAATCGAGTTCCCAGCGTTGAATTATCAGTGACAGACTTTCTGACTAAATAAATAATGTTTTTATTATCTTCTTAAAATTGAGGTACGAAAATGTTCTGACGTTCGAAAAAGTGAAATACCCGTAAGAAGTGATGAATGTATCACCAGGATTTATGTGAGGTGAAACCTGAATTTTCAGTTTCAAAATATCATTATAATCGTTTTTTAAAAGCCGATGGTCATTAAACCAGATCTTGCGATTTTCGCAATTGATAGTGAAGACATCTCGCTGAAATTTAATCAGTGAATGAAAAACCATGTTTTTTTCGACTGATTTTCAGCTCTCGAACTCCCAGTTTATAAAAAAGGCAATTTTTGCGCCGGTATTCTATAATACACCTTGAATTGTATAAGAATCAAATATTTTGGGTGAAACTTTTTTCTCAAAATCGTCCTTCTGCGTGCAAGGTGATCACCCCTTGGTTACTGTACCTTATCAGTGTGGAAAAGGAATACAAAAATTTGAAGTTTGGTCATCATTTGAAAACTTTTCATTTGAATTTTAAAACTGTTGCAATCAAAATTCGTTTTTTCGGATGGCCGCCGTACACAGAGCAATTTTCGTTTGGTTTTTGCTTCTAATTTTCGTAATTCTTTTGGTCTTACGTTTGGATCGAAAAGTGGAATGGAATTATTTCGTAGTCTTTTTGCCAATGTGGATGTTGGACAGTGCATTTTTTGGCGCTTCGATGGTTCGTTTTACTCAAATTATAAAATCCAGGCCGATATCGAATACGAACAACGCCAGCGCGACTGCATTGGCTGCACATTCGTTGAAACTGAGGCGAGCGTTGGGTGCCGCGTTGGCAGCCATATTTGCACTGGCATTCCAAGTCATGTTGTGCACCAAATTAGAATACGAAGAAGTCACATTGTCCCTGTTCTTCGTCATGATCCCCTTCTGGTTATTGCTACTTGTCATGCTCTCAGATTTGTCCTGTCGACTCGTTCATATTTATCGACACTAATGTACAGTGTAAAGTGCTGTGGAAACAAGAGTGAATATTTGTAATTTTTTAAAATTACAAGCGACATGAACTGAAGACCGTCAATGCTGGGTGTTGTACAGTACTTCTGACCCGGGGGCTTGCGAGCCTATTCTGACAGTCATGCGGGCAGCAGGGTGAGAGGAGGTTCAAAGTGAGGTCAGTCAATTTTAGCGAGGAAGATGGCCAGCTACAATAGCTGACAAGAGAACATGCCATGTGGCAAGTGAAGGGATAAAAGGGAGCCACGGCGGCTCAGTTGCTGAAGGCGTTGGTCCCGCATTGCTTGGGCCAGCACCCCTGACTGGGATGGGAGGCCTCAGTTCTGTTCCGGCCGAGGACGGCAGTTCAGCAGTAAGCCCGTTCTCAGAGTGGGAACTGGTCTTCGACGGCAGTTTAGTATGTCCATCACTGGCCTTGCGCACCTGGCTCTGCACGACTCACCAAGTACCATCATGTGGCGGACGCCTAATGAGTAGAGAGTCAGCACACTGGTCCTCGAACCCCAGTCGGGAAGGACCCTACTTCTCGCCCAGTATCATCCTGGGACGCTGGTGCTGGCACAGGCTACACTGGAGTCACCAACCTAGGGCAGTCTGTTGATGAAAGCCCCTTTTGGACTGGTGGGTGAGCCCTGCACCCATACCACAGAAACGGGCTCTACCAAACGGTAGTGCCCTACTGTACCTCTGTTTGCTTCCCGCGTGCCCCTATGTGTAGGGGGTACCAATAGATGGGATTACCGAGTGGTACTAGTAGAGATAGAGACAGGTCTGCCGCTACCACTCAATGCGGCTAGGGAAAAGATAGAAATACCTGATCTTTGCTGCCATCAATCCACGTTTTTTTGTTAAACTGCGCTAATAAGTCTGCACTTGAAAGGAAAGAGGTTTTTCAACTCATCATTAGTGGCTGACGTGAGCCAGCACATAGAAAAGCCAAGGCTGCTGAGGAGACAGGCCGCCATTCTCCCGCATCTACATAGGTCGGCTACCATCCTACCCACTGTCTATCATCCTGTACAGCCGTCTCATCGTTTGCGCGCTCTTTTGTGTTGATATCTTTCCCTACCCGTTGGCTACCCTCCTCTAGAGCAGGGTAGCCAAATGATAGCGGTTGACACCTACTGTACCTCTACCAATTGGCTCTTTCTACCTGCTCTTTCTGTGGTACTGCTAAGGGCGAGGGTATCCCTGTCTCTACCTGCAGGCAGACCTATCTTTACCAAAAGGTACCCCCTACCTGCTTTCTGTGGTACGACTTCAGGTGTACCCATACCAGACTTCAGTCTGGGTAGCCTGCTGATGGCTCTGTTATGCTGGCCACGGAGTTCTCTGTTGTGTGGCTGCGCTCTCAGGACAAAGTTCACTGCCACTCTGTGACCGAGAGGACGTTATAATGCTTCCAAAGTAGCTGACCCAGACCGCACTGGCCTGCGTTTTCAGAAACTCGGAGTCTGTCCCCGCGTCTAAAAAGGCGCAGTACCGGAGAAATACATTATCTGCTCTTAGTAGAAACCTGTGAGAAATGTGGGCCGTATGCCCGACGGAGTACTATGATTAGAATGACATGAAAATGGAAGGATGCGAATCATCTGCACCATCGCTTTCCTGTAGTGTTTTTGATCGATGAGAGTAGAGACAATACTGGTATGATATGTACAGCCGATATAAATCGGCACGATTGATACGCATAAAAATGATGTTAATAGACTGATCGATTGATCGATCATCGACTGATCGATGCCCAACCAATAATCGGATGATCGGCTGACCAATACGCTGTTTTGTATTATCAGATGACCGATAAAATCAGCTAGTTGAATCGATATGATCAGCTGGTCTTATTAATAAACTCGAGTGATTGCTTGATTGATCGATCGGTTGATCATATTGACCATAGTACAGCTCAATTAACCTACTGAGCGCTGGCCTGTGAAAGTAATCGGCCTGATCACGTGATGGTTCTCCCTGGAGGTAAGTCTTCACAGGGCTATCTGACGATGAACCACGCACCTACCTTCTGTGGACACTGGATCGCCAGACCAACTGATAGCGACTAGTTTTGGGACAGTTAAAAAATTTGATGCACTGTAGATGTGCCTGGCTGGAGCCCCCAATAAGCGCAAAGATAAGGAGAAATTTTAGCGCAACTACAGAAAACTTGGCTGGAGTCGGAAAGTTAGTACATGCATCGAACTGACTAAAAAACCTGCATTGCTCATGCCTCATTTTGCCATCACATTTGCATCACTTTTTCAACACTTTCCTCATTTCGTTTTGATCTCCGAACGCTTCCCATCGATAAGCGTCATTGGCCGAGTGGGTCAGGCATGGAACCAATGGCTCGGTCATTTGCCAATTGTTGGCCGTGCGTTCACTCATTCGAATGGAAGCGCAGAACGGAATTTGGCGGCAGACGGTATCAAAATCGCGTTGACGCCTCAACGGACCATTGTACAAGAACCGAGTACATCCTTCAAACGTAGCCGGATGACCAACGATTAGCAGCGTTTGCTCTTTCTTCGCCGGCACCGTTGCGATCAGTTTTTCCATCGTTTTGCGCATTCTGAAACGAATTTTCTCAAGAAAGATGGACAGTGAAAGCATCAAGGCGTTCAGGACGATGGCGAGGACTGACTTAGCTTACCGAGCGTAGCAATCTTCCACCGTCTCCGTGTTTAAGTCGGTGACGACAGGCTTGTAGGCAGTGTCCACAGGTCGGCCGAGTCCATCTTGTATTTCGGAAGGAGTCAACCATTTCGGCATATTGCGCGCGTTCAAGCGAGCATCTTGGCCCAGCTGCATGATCAGGCCATTCTCGATTCGCAGCTTCACATCATCATTGGCTGGCTGACTGCCGGCGGCCGCCAAAGCCAATCCTTTGCACACGTAGTGAGCTGACTCGACGCTAGCGCACGTCGGACTGCAGTAGACAACACCACCGATCTTGGCCGATGTCAAGCCAGCTGAACCCAAAAAATACCCCACTTCCAAACTGCCCAGTTTGCCCACTTCGGTCAGTGGAACGTCACGATCGTACATTTTGTTTCCTTCAGCCCGATCCAGCAGACTGATCTGCAATCAGAGACGTCACAGTGGTAGGGGGAGGGGGCAGGCAAAAAGCACCTACGGGCAGATTTCCATCTTCGAACGTAACGTAATTGGCCGTCGAAAATGCGCGAGAGCATTTCAAATTGCCATCGTCGTCGTAGAATTTCAGCCATTGATGTCCGAATACCTTTTCAACTGTTTCGCCATGATTCACGATAATGATGCGCCGAATTTCTTGCTCGGGAGCACTTGTCACAGTTTTTGCCATTGTTTGAAATTTCTAATCCCTCGTGCAACCTTTCTCCAATACAACGCTAATGCAAATAATCATTTCACGCAAGGCACAGGCCGTCTCACTGGCAGTGTAAAGTTCGCAGCAGCGTAAGGTCTACGAGTACCTGTAACCAGATTTTACCGTAACAATAGTGTGCGGCTGCCGCATGGATTCCACGTGCGCCTGTTCTCTTCTCTCTTTTCTTTTCTTTGCTTTTCTGTTTTTGTTTTCACATTTTCTTGTCTTCTTTTCACTGTTGGAAATCGGGTCTTGGCTAGTTGGTTTTGTGGATTCTCTTATTTACAACAGGACAAATGAACGACAGGAAAGCAAAGTGTGTTCAAGGTAATAGCATTTAGCCAAGGTAACTGGTGTTTGTGGTTTTATGTCTTCTGTTGGTGTTCTACTTTTATTTGCAAATCGTTTTAAGCACGTAACGTAAGATATTTATCCTGTTCGCTGATCAGATGTCTAGCGAATCGGTAATCTCACGTTTCTGTTTTAGCTCTGCTTAGCGAATCATCATCAAAAAAGACTAGTTCCGAGAAACCGAAAACTTTTCATGTTCAGGAACCGTCAGGTTAGTACGTAGACAGCGGACAATTGGTCCCAGGCATTTGATAGCTTACCTGTTATAGTTTTCAGTATTAGATCGCGTTAGGCAGTTTCTGCCAGAAATTGAAGCCGCCAATCGAGAGCTGCCTGATTCGACTACCGAAGATGTCATTGTCGACTTCGAACCCGTTGGTTCATGCAGCGATGAGGAAGATGCAGACCAAGAGAGAAAGGACAATGGAAAAAGCAATACCGAAGCTGCATCTGCCACTGTTGAAATGGTATGTAATTTGAAGAGGAAAACGGGGTCTTGTGTGCTTTGGGGCGTGGGCACCATCACTCGATGGCCTTGTTTCATGGTGCTCTCGTCGCTGCCCCGTTTGGTCACTCATTTGCGGTACAGTTTAGGGAGCACTAGTCCGACGGATTAGAAAAATCTTAGTTTCGTTCAGGCGATCTCTCTCTGCAGAGTCTTATCGTAAGGCTTTGTACCAGGAATCCCGTTTCGGATATTCTCAGTTTTAACTCAATTTTTTTCAGAATTTTGCGCTCTATGAATATACGAGCAGCAGCAGCGAATCTGATTCCGCTTCGGATCTTGACGACACGAGTGAATCAGTCGACCAAGGGGAAAGCACATCCAGCGATGATGGCAAGGTCAGGTCGACGAGAAAACTCAGATTACGAAAAGAACGGTCGCGAGATAGACCTCGAATCGAAGTAATTTCTAGCGAAGAGAAGCCCTCAAACGAACCCGATACGACGACTTAGGCTTTTCTTCTTCGTGAAGTACGGACCTCAGAAACAGTTTTAGCTGTTACGATTTTGTTGAACTTTGGCGAGTAAACTTTCTGAAAGTTTTTTGTTGACGGTGATGTAGAGGCGTAAGCCTTCTGTATTTTGAATCTAGAACTTCTGGAACTTACCCTTCTGATAATTTTTTCATTTTAGTCCAACTCGATGGCCTTGTTTCGTGGTGCTCGCATCGCTGTCCAATTCGGTCACAGAACGACATTCCCTGTTGGATCATGGGAACGATCGACTTCTACGCAAGCGGCTGTGGTCCAAACCGTGCGTGAGGAATTGAAGGCCATTGAGGTAGGCATATATTTCAAAAGTGGTGTCTGGTCCTGGCCAAGAGGGAGGCCTTGATTGTACGAGTGATGAACCTTAATTTGATAGGAATTGCCGTCCGAATTTTACTTGAAGACAACTCTAGGTCTGATGTACAATCGATAAAAGCTTTACTTCTGACTGGTTGCTCTTTTTTGAGGACCGTGGTGTAGTGTAATTTTGAATTGCATTTTTAGGATGCGGGTACATACAAACGCGAACGCTTGATCACTGGTCCGCAAGGAGTCCAGATCAATGTTCAAGGCCGATCGGAAAAGATTCTCAATTTCTGTGCTAACAATTACCTCGGCTTAAGCAGCCATGCCGATGTGGTGGCAGCTGGTGAAAAGTATCTTCGATCATACGGTGCAGGCCTGAGTAGTGTGCGATTCATCTGCGGCACCCAGGATATTCACAGGTTAGTGGCACAGTTATGCTGTACATGGGTTTGGGTCAGGCGACACGCGGTGCGTGTCCTTCGACTAGCGACCTAGCAAATGTAATGCGGTCGTAGAACGTGTTTGGCAAGCCGCAAGGTGTCAGTTCTCATTGGCTGTGCTACAGTAGGTGGTCAGCAGTCAAATTGCAGATTCAAAAACATCCTTATGGTCGGGATCGCATGGATCACCAGATCGATCTTTATGATCACCCCCTCTATACATCCGCTTTTTCCCACCCATGCTTTCTCCCTCCCATGCTTTCTACTGCGCACAGTGAGAATGTGCAAGTTCCTCTGTCACAATTGTCTTTTCTGTTTTAGAGATCTGGAAAAGAAAATCGCCAAATTTCATGGTGGACGAGACGACGCTATTTTGTACGCCGCCTGCTTCGATGCGAATGCGGGCATATTTGAGGTACTTTTGGGTGAGTGCATGTCTTGATTGTCGCATATCCATCTACATCTGGTGATTTTTGATTTCAGGCAAAGACGATGCCATACTGTCGGACGAGCTGAATCACGCGTCGATCATCGATGGGACTCGACTATGCAAGGCTCAACGTCTCGTTTATAAACATTTGGATGTCAAAGATTTGGAAGAAAAGTTGAAGTCTGTGCAAGGTAATCGTGGCAGCTGGTTAGTTGCGTGTTAGTTTGTCTAACCAGCTGACTTCCAGGGTGTCGACGTCGATTGATTGCCACCGATGGCGTGTTCAGCATGGATGGCGATATTGCTCCTCTCAAGGAAATCTGCGATTTGGCTGATCGATATGGCGCGTTGGTTTTCGTTGATGAATGCCATTCTTCGGGCTTTTTCGGCCCGACTGGACGCGGAACTGAGGAATACTTGGGTAAGTAATCAAGGAAGGAATTGGTGGGCGAGTCGAGTCAGCGAATATATTTATGATGAACCTCGAATACGATAGGAATTGCCGTCCGAATGTTCTTTGAGGACGATCTTTGTTCTGATGTACAGCCAGTCGTTTGACTGAGCTTATAATTCTAGTCAGACATGTTTTTATGGGTGTGTTTTTTAGGAATCATGGGGCGAGTAGATCTAATCAACTCGACTCTGGGCAAAGCTATGGGTGGAGCTATGGGCGGCTACACGACTGGACCACAACCAATCATTGATCTGTTGCGACAGCGGTCACGACCGTATCTGTTCTCGAACTCATTAGCACCATCTGTCGTGGGGTCAGCGTCAAAAGTACTGGATATGCTGATGACTAGCCCGAATTACGCGAGGTCGTTGTTGGAGAAGGTTAAACGGTTTCGACAAGGAATGAAGGCCGCTGGTTTTACAGTTATTGGCAACTCGGAGCATCCAATTTGTCCTGTGATGCTGGGCGATGCGAAGTAAATGGCCGAAGGGGAGGTTGCGTGGGGTGAGCATGATTCAGCGAGATGCATATTCGTCATTTTTTAGGCTTGCTTCTCAATTTGCGGATCTGATGCTGGAGAAAGGAATCTATGTGATCGGGTTCAGCTATCCAGTTGTCCCGAAAGGAACAGCTCGAATCCGTGTTCAAATCTCGGCTGCCCATTCGCAGCAGGACATCGATAGATGCGTGACAGCTTTCATGGAAATTGGGCGCCAGCTGAAAATTATTAAATAAGCATATCGAGATAGCATATCAGTTTTTGTGTATGTGAGAGATTTTAAGTTTTAGAGCAGGTTTTCACTGTTTCATGGTGCTGGAGTTTATAAGTGCCTGAGCTTAACATTGTCAGTATTACGGTGATAGGGTGCTAACAATAAGTGCATAACATTCGTTGTGGAAACTTTTGTAGGCTGGTTTCCCTTATTTTGCTCATTTGTCTAAGTAACTGTAAGCTCATGATTTGAGTAATAGTCATCAACGAGCGAAATCAGCTTGATGGTATAGCGTATTCTATTCTTTTTACTCTTGCCAAAGCACAAATGCGCACTCAAAACAGCAAGTGCAAGGAATTCAGAATTCAAACCAGCATGGAGTTTGAATTTCCCGCTGACTCTTCTGAACGCCAGTACCGCCACCTCCACCGCAGCATAGATACATTATATGATATACAATTTTCGTGGACTCGTAAGATTCAGCTGGAAACTCAAACTCACGATCATTGGTGAGATTGGAGTGTAAAGCTGTGCGGTCACGACGAGTAGGACTGATCTCATTGTCAGTGCGTGTCGTCTCAGCGTGCGGTCGTGTGCTTCGCTCGAGGTGGCTGTCAGTGATGACCATTCTGTAGACTCTGATCTTTGCCTTCCTGATGGTGGAGGTGCTGTTGGTTCCGCTCCTGCTCTGTCCCTTCTTCGGCCCCGGATGGTATGTCGTGATGGCCGGCTTGAATGCGTGTTGTGCAGCGTTTTGTTTGCAGGTGGCAATGGTGGTTTTACGAGAGCCCGTTGGCGTCCGTGTTCAGTCGGCTGCAATGTATCGTCTGCTTCATCCCCGTCATCTCGGGTCTGCTCTTCGCTGGTGAGTTGTGGTGACTGTTCGACTCTAGATGGGGTATTCCCGCTTTCATATCCTGTGTTTCAGACTCTGTGCGCGAGATGCTTAAGTATTCTGTGGGATCGAACGGCGGACTGTTCAGGGACGAGCAGCAGTTGGTGCATCTGTACCGGGCCCAGCGCAGTGCGTACATGTCCTCGTTCGCCCTGCTCATGATCCCGTAAGTGCTCGCATTCCCCGAGGGCCTCTCGGGATCTTAAGATGACGTTTGCACACGTTTAGGGTTTTCCGACGTTTGATACGAAGCCCTTGACGATTCTCGAGTGATCGTCGTGAGAGCGTTTGTGATGCCAGTGACGGACCCTGTGCTGTTGTGTCAGAGGACAGGCTGTGATGCTGTTGGGCGATAGCATGCTGGGTTAGCACTAGTAAAATAACGAGACGAGTCCGCGATCGAGGGTGGTGGGAGGGAGGTAACAATTGAGCCTAGTTTGGTCAAAAACTCTGTATCGGCCAAGATCTCTGTACTCGTCGTCGTCGCATCGTCCAGAGGAAACTGAGTAATCAAGTATGCGTTCGATTTTCATAGTCGTAGTGGGCAGGCCGCAAGCTATCGGTCGTCGTGGAAGAAGTCGCGATCCCCAGTGTGCCATCCAGCGATCTCGATCATGATAGCATCTGTGCTTTCATTGCTCACCTTGATGTGACCTTTGGGTTCCAAAGAAAAGGTTGGGTCATGGGAGCGCTGAGAAAAGAATTTGAGAAACGTGTGCCGAGTGATGCCTCGCGAAGTGGAGCCGATCAGAGGTCATGTGCAATACTTAGGCTACGCTCGTGTCATTCAAGGTGATTAGCATCAAAGCTTTGATGCTAATCAGCTTGAACTTCGCGCGCATATTTTTTTATAGTCTCTAACTCAATGACAGCATGCACTAATTGGGTTGGGGATGTGCGAAATGGACTTTTGTGGGAAGCGCACCATTTTGACGGCGTCTTGTGAATTACTTGCAGCCTGGCGTGCATGATCACCGAGGGCTTATGGTCCGCAAACCGGAAATAGAATCCCGGACGATCCGAATCCCGGTACGTGTAGAATCTCCGCGTCAGCTAAATTGATCCTTTTCGATATGAGGCTCATTTTTGGCATCGTTTATTCACTACGAGTGATCTCGTCATTCATCCTCTGCTGGATTCACTTCCAGTCCAGACCCTCGGTTCCATTGGTCCCAGATAAGAGTATGTCAAAGTGAAAGTACTACCGTACTACTGTGAAAGATAAAACATACCCTATCCTCTCAGAAAGTGAAAATCTTCAGTTTAAGTAGTGATTAGCTCTAATACTGACTGACTTCGTGCATAATAGTTCTGTGTACGCACTACTGGAGGGAGTTACCAGTAGACCTGTCGCACTATGTAAAATGCCCATAGCAGCTAGCCAAGTCTCCCGACTCCATGGCTGAAAAATCACTCTGGCGGGTGACGCCCCCAGCAGTCGGCTCCGTTCAGAAGATCTATTTCCACTCGAGCCTCCACATAAGTCAAGTTTTGTCTCTCCCTTGCAGAACCTTGTCTCTTTTCCACGGGCTCCTTGCCACCTGCTGGTGGTTCAGAGTGTGGTTGTTGATACCTGGCCGATGTTATCTTCCTTTGGTTCTGGTTCCCGTTTGCCCTGGGCTTGGGCTTAACGTTAGGCTTCGCTGAAGGAGGAGGCGAAGGTGGAGGAGGTTTTGACTCACCGCTATAGCCACACAAAAGTACTCGTCCGCCACTTTTTTTGCGCCATTAGTAGGCCCTCGTTAACCTGTGTTAAACCAATGACGCACAAAGCATGTTACATTTTTATGGTGCGTATGAACATGATCACTAAAGAATTTCATGGAACAACATCAGCTTCCTGCCAGCCAGGTGCGATTGTTAACCAGGCTTTTTTCACAACTGGTGAAAATGTAAGTAATTCACACACATTATGCCCACCCAGTGGTCCGTAATTGACAGAACGACATCGGCTGGCTCCGACCCATTGGCACAAACGAACGCAATCCTCGAAGGACGTGGCGAAATGCCGCGCGAATATGGCTCTCTGAGATTTGTCCTTGTGGACCCAACGCATATTTTGCCTCGGCCTGTCACCACTCGGTAATTGGCCTGAAAGGATATGCCTTGAGTAGGGCATATAGGGGTCGACGGAACATGCATACCTCCTTTTGGATCGCAAGTGCCAGTTTTTTCACTGGAACATTGATGACCAGTTCTGTAATATGGACAAATGCAGTATGCATATTTGCCTTCAGCATGTAAGCAATATCCGTAACATGCATTCCCATTCTCTAAATTGCATTCTTGTTGTGAAAGATCGATCTTCCTCTTGCAATCTAAAAAAGACCAAATGAAAATATGCTTCATGAAGGAGTTGGATAAATTTTACTTCGTTCGTCAAATTTCAGTGTGCGGATTTTCATCGGATTTGAATCTTCACTTGCGTCCGTGCGTGGCTCACCACAATCGTAGTCAGTACAATCCAGCGGCTCGATGGCTGGTGGTCCCCCTGGAATTGAGCGAGCATACGGTCAGGGTAAGCTCGCTCCCGTACAGTACCTTGTCTCTTTTCCACGGGCTCTTTTCCACCTGCTGGTGGTTCAGAAGGTGGTGGTTGATTCCTGGCTGATGTTATCTTCCTTTGGTTCTGGTTCTGGTTTCCGTTTGCTCTGGGCTTGGGCTTAGGCTTTGCTGGAGGAGGAGGCGGAGGTGGAGCAGGTCTTGACGCACTGCTCGCCACACATACTTGTCCTTTTGAACGGTATCCAACTTCGCATATGCAACTCCCACAGTCTGAATTTCCCGATAGCATGACGCAGTACGAGTTCATGGGACAATCTCTGTGGCTTTGGCATCCGTTTTGGCAATTTCCCAAATCAATGGCATCTGCTGAGTCTGAAAGTTCGAAAACAGACTGACTTTTAGTTCGAAGACGGCCTGGCTCATCTAGGCGCCACCAGAGATCTTTTTCAGTGCCAATGGAAGCTTCGGGCTCAGAATCAACTGACCGTTTTGGTATCAAATGCCTCTGGGCTGAAAGTCTTCGTTTGCATAACTTCTCCGTGTAAATGTCTAGCAAGGTAATAGTTGTGTGTTTGGCCTTGACTGGCCGCCGCATACAGCGCACCAGTCGCCTTCGTTGGCCGCTCAATATCCTCCAGGCGAGGCGAAAACCCGTCGAGTTGATACCTCTGGCTCGGCAAGGAGGCCTGCCAGGAGGGTATTTGAGACCATCCCAGTATCTTCTCAAACGCTGGCCTATTCAGCCTATTTCACCTCAACTTCGTCCCAAAAAATCTTAATTTTCCATCAGGTGCATTAGTGGGTGCCCAATGCCTTAGCTATTATGCACCCTTTCATTCCTACATGAATGATTAATGCCCATTTGCTCCTACCATATCCTAAAAACTTTCCGCGGCACCAAAGAACCCCAAAAAAACTGCGCTATAGAGCTGGCAAGAACTTATAGTAGCTGAAAAACGCTTTCGGAAGGGTCTAATATTTTAATCCTCTTGACTCCTAGATCCAAGATCAGACCTCCAAAATGGATCTTTTCACATACTGTGCTAACCCGTGTAATCCGCAGTACTCACTTGTTTCGTCAATAAAACTCACCATAATCAGAGAAAGAATGACAAAACTTTTTACCGCCATCTTTTCGCGCTTTCTTTCTTGCCTTCTGCCCAATGACTACACGCCCATGCTCTTCTGGTCGGCAACACCGGATGTTCATGGTGTCAACATTTTCAAGGATACATTGAAATTCTTGCATTGTTAGAATTTCAGGAGATTATTGTAATCTTTGCACAATGAGGATCCGGTTACTCGTTGGCCAAACCAACCCACGTCTTAATCATTGTTGTATTCGCTAGTGAGCACATTTCGGAGCAGAGCTGCATGATTTTCAATTCGATGTAAAATAAAGACTTTTTGCACATTCGAAATTCAAAATTTGATATTTACAAGTCAAAGTAAAACTCCAACACTTTTTTGTCGGGCGATAGACAAAATTTTGTCAGGCTGGAATGAGGAGTTTCGCGTTGCGCAGGTGTAAAAAGTCTAAACAAGACATATTCAGCAAAAACTACGAGTCCGTAGATATAAAATAAAAAGGCTTCAGTTCCTGCATTTACATCGCAGAATGATCAATGCTCTCAAAATATTCTATCTATTTCACATCATCGGATGGAATTCATTTTCTTGAAATGACTCCCGCCACCACTTGAACGTGTTGCCAACCAGGGGCATCGACTAACCACGGTTCAGTGAGGCCACCCTTCGTCACAGCCACACTAAGGAGCCACACTAAACTGGTTGACCAGCCAATGTACCATAATTGATAGAAGGCACCGCCCGACCATTGGCACAATTTCACGCAATCATCCAAACTATTGGCGAAATGGCGACCATGAATGGATCCATTGTCTGGGCTGTTCTTATTTCGTAATCGTTTGTTCTGCGCCCTATATGCGGTAGCTGGCAGCTGGCCTAAGAGAAAAGGGCGGCAATTACAAAGGGTATAAATGTATCATATTTTATTATGATCGATCAATAGCTGAATCTATGAGTGATAGACCTCAATCACGGATCGTCAATGACCCCAAGTGTATGACGCAAACCGGAGTCTTTTCAACCTGAATCTGCTCTCATATGGCGTGCATGTGGTGTGATTCAGGTATGAGGTCGTGTTGAGATTCATCCCTACTAGCGGTCCCGTGGTGATTCCCCCACTTGTTCGACTCCCCCCACTGAGACGATTTCCCCCACCAGGCACGGTCCCCCAATCGACTTACTGAGACATGTGACGCTCCCCCTACTGTACCGATTCCCCCATCGTGCCGGTTCCCCCACCATAATTTTTCGCCTGATTTGCAGAGACGACTTGGATTGCAACAGGGAGTACGAGTGTGGTAGGCTTGTAGAACGTGACCAGTGTAAAGTAAAATTTCGGTGCTGCAGCTCATGTGCAAGGTACTTCGGCAATACGAACTTTTTGAACCTTTGAGCATTTCCGGAAGGATATTTGACACGCTGCCAATACGAGTGAATGAGAGACCAGGCCAGTTTTCTCTGCTTATTAAGGCAGCGCTTCAAAATGCAAATGTATGTAAAAAACCGATCTGAGGGGTGAATCGGTTCCCGATCCGATCCGGCAGCTGGATCGGCAGCATTGGCAACTGGGATTTTCGCTCTGTATCTGCTAAAGAATGATAAGCTTTGGCACTATGATGAGAAAATCCCGTTTTCTCTCTCGAATCCGCATTCAATCACACTTTATGCTCTGCTTATCTCTCGCCCGTGTCCTTTGGAGTAGACTGACAGAGAGTGACAGCGAGGAAACATAGCAGGTTGGCGAGGACGCAGTGCCAAGTACGTCATCCCCATCAATCTAAAATTTTTTGAAGCGGATCGGATGGATCGGATCGGTCGATGCTGTTCTTGGGCCAGGCGAGAGTGACCCAAGGGACAATTGTTTTAAGGCCGCTATTACAACATGGCATTTGCATGGCACTTGAATAATAAAACAACAAGATCGTGAACTATTTGAGGCATATTTCATATCTTCTAGGAGTAATGATGACTATTTGCCCAAGAATGCTTTATTCTTAGACGAAGGCTCGAAATTTTGAATAGCCGCAGTTTCTCAAAATTGATGGTGGTGGAAACGAAACGGTGGGGAAACGACGCATGTCTCATCGACAGTGAGTCGATTACCCCACCAGGCACGGTGGGGTAAACGACATAGTGGGGGAATCGTCTCACAATCCTACTAGCACAATTTTACCCTGCGCTCATATTGTTGCATCACAAAGTTCATTATGTTATCAGTTTACCACACCGCCAAGCCGGGGTATGTGCACTGGGGGATGAAGGGTGAATGAGTTCAGATCATTGTAGCAGTTTCGACTGACGTCGATATCTAGATACCAACAACAACTGGAGCTTCAGTAGATATCTAGATCTGTTGTACAGTACAATGGACCTGATGATGAGTTCTGATCCACACGACTAACACAAGCACAGACTACCATTATAAAAGTTCACGGTTTGTATAGTAGGTCTGACATACCACTAGCTGATTCGCAACTCATACTCATACTCATATTTTACTCCTCGCTCAAGCAAATAAATGCACTCAAGGAGTAAAAGAAACGGGAAAAACATACGTAGATCAAAAGCGCAATGTAGACGTAACTGTCCACAGCGCA
This sequence comes from Mesodorylaimus sp. YZB2_4, assembly GCA_030248295.1. Classification (NCBI taxonomy): domain Eukaryota; kingdom Metazoa; phylum Nematoda; class Enoplea; order Dorylaimida; family Dorylaimidae; genus Mesodorylaimus; species Mesodorylaimus sp. YZB2_4. The sequence continues at coordinate 26,991 of JASANH010001590.1, forward strand.
TTGACGATCTATACGTGATAGAATGGGCTAATGGAATAATCGTTTCCTGGTTCCCCGGTCAAAAAGTATACCCCGTAGCAAGCACCACCACCGCTCCCAATATTGACTGGTAGCAAGTGATGAACCCAGGTTCAGCTCCAGTCAGCAGAGGTCAGTTTATACGAACCATATGCCCTCCCTGACGTACCACGAGCCACGCGCGACCATGAGCTTCTCTTACCAATAAGAAAACGGAAGATTTTTAAGCAGTCAGGGTGGAGACGCTGACTAACAGACACGGTGTACAGTGTAGTTGGTCCAACACGACCTTGCTTATAAGATGCCTACTATAGGCTGTATGCAAAACGGACTAGTCCCGAGTGAGATGCACACATTAAGTCAATGGCATGACTTTTAACAAAATTTCAGTACAGCCGAAAACGCGCAGCAAAGTCGTGTCACAAGGGATATTAAAAAGTGTGGCAGCTGTCAATGCAGTCGTGGCGAACAGCCAAACATGCATCTAATCGTATCCCTCAACAGGACTTATCAACATTCCCGAAGCTAATCTGCCAAGTTGGAAACGGAGCCAGTTATGCAAGTCAATACTATGCTCGTACGAGTCTAGGACCCGGCGGCTTGGGAAAAAGGCAGTGCTTATAATGTGTACATGCTTACTCGATCCTCCTTCGATAGCATTACGTCTCTGCAGTTTGACTAGGGTATGGAGAGCCTTGTGCGTGTCAGCTGCCGATATTACAAACCATTGACTGACTGAGCCCGCTTTGTGCCTACCTGCCTGCGCCTCCTCATCTAGAGCCAAGTACACGACGCGGCTCCGTGGCCTTTTTCGGTAACAATGGTCGTCGGGAATCTGCGATTCATAATCAACAATCATGAATAATGACCGTGCGCATGGCGCGAAAGGGAAAGAGGGATGTACCTGACTTTTTGATGCATCTTTTATGGCCGCGCTTGAACTAGGTCCACTCGAGTCCGTCTTTGTATTTACAATCTAGTAGATCCCTTCTTTTTCTCGGTTGCAGGTAAGACATGGCATTTTTAGTCGACTAGGGCGAGACGACGACCTCTGCGTGTTAGCATCCGATAAAAGATGCCAGAATTCCATGAAGGACACAAGACTCCACAAAGCCAGTCGGAAGGAAGCGGAACTGAGAAGGTATGTGCCCCTGAACATTCTCTGAATTATGGCCAATATTATCCATCTTGTTATCACTTGATAGAGTACATGTGTCAGGTACAAAGTCACAGTCCTGACCACACCTGCTCGATTGCCGTGCCCCTGGTCATAACCCTAAGATAACTGTAGAACACATCTATCACAAACTGCATACTCAAGGTTTTTGTCAAGCTCTATCTTTCTATGAATTCCATGTTTCCCACACAAAAATTGAATTCTTTGAAATCTAGAGAGTTAAAAGAACATAAAAATCTTTATCCTACGTTTTTCTAATCAAAAGTAATTTTTAGGGAACATCTTTTTTATTGATTTTATTTTCTCCAACACCTGCTAAATCTAATTTATCCCTGAACCCGCTCTGAATCCGTTCTGCGATTCCTTCCATTCGCCACTCGTTCTCTCGCAATCGCTCATAAAAACTTACATTAGGACTCTTATAATGTGATAGGCTGCGAGGGAAAAAGTAATTCTAGGCTCTGGTACCAAAAGAAACGAAAATACTTTTACAAACTTTCAAAACAACTGTTCTCAAGTAAAAGGGGATCAGCTTTTTAATACCATCTCCCATTCTCATCAGACCTAGCCTAATGCTCGTTTGCTCGCTTCCTCTGTCCTATTCGATGTCTGGCTGGTTCGGTATTTGCAGACTTCTTGGAAAGCGTAAAATGCTAGTTTGCACAAGCTGTACTCGATCGGCGTTAAAAGTTTGAGGTTGTTTTGGTTTAAATTTCGTATTAGACAATTCTTGGCCTCGGCTTACTCATAGCTACTCATTGGCTAGGAATCCTATCCAGTTGGGATTATCGATTACGTGTTGAAAACACAATAATACAAACATTGGTGATGTGGAAAATGTGGGTTAGGTCAGACGACATGCTCGTTGTGTTTGCATATCCGTGAAACGAAATCGGGCATTGGCAAACAAGCAGAGATGCGCGGATTCGAAAAGGATCAAAGTCTAGGTTATCAAGGTAAAGTTATTTTTAAGTCGCAGAATATGCGAGGGTCTCAGCAGAAAAAGCCCGCTGGAAACTGAAAACAAACGTTTAGGTTACTCCGGAAACTGCATCTGGGTCCAAAAATGAATCATTGACGCATGTCATCAATAGCATACTGTACAACGCATCCCGCAGAAGCTGTATAGTCATGCGAGGTCTGACTAGAATGCTATAAAGTTGATGATTCCTAAAATGGAACCAGTCGAGCTTCTGGAATTGGTTCAGCTGGCTGCAGGTAGGGCGTATCGAATGTGGTCCATTATGCGCTCTTCATTCCCACCATTTCACCCGCACGTGGCCTGTACAAATTGGCTGCTTTTATCCAACGAGGTTGGAAGTGACTGACGATGAGTATTGGAGGAGGGGTGAAAGCAGATTAGCACACTTTGTTATTGTGAAATTCTGAGTGTAACCAGATTGACTCTGCGCCGATGTACAGCTAGGCTGTGCGTCCTAGTAGTGGATGGGAACAGAAACGTTTCTGGTGCGGGTAAGTTGAGAAGAACCCAGGTCGTGACAAGAGGTGCCGACGTGATAAAATTAACCATGTGATTAAAATGTAAATTAATTCTTGTACCTATTACGGAGATGCTTTCCGGTGCGTAGGGTGTCCTAGGCAATTTTCAATTTGTACTAAGAGAACACGAGGAAAGTTGCTAGGCACAACTTCATTTCTATTTCAGGCTGAAGGTGCGGGGTTCCTAAGAGCGGCTCGATCGGGAAACATTGAGAAAGTAGTCGAATGTTTGAAACGTGGGGCCGACGTCAATCTTTGCAACTCGGTAGGTAGCATCAGGGTCGTGTCCCGCGGCGATAAGTCAATCAAGAGGTCCAACGATTGCGTTGCTACCCCGTGGCCCAAGACTACATAGGTCTTCAATTAAAGAGGGTGATCTATTGTAGAATGGCCTTAACGCATTGCATTTGGCATCGAAGGAAGGCCATGCGGACATTGTGAAGCTACTGCTCAAGTTTGGGGCACGTGCTAATGCAAAAACAAAGGTAATAAAGACCAGCTACAGTATGCGAATTGAATCTTTTAAAAACTTTCTTTTTCAGAAAGGAAACACATCCTTGCACATTGCTTCCTTAGCTGGTCAATGGGAAGTCGTCAAAATTTTGATCACTCACAAGGCCGAAGTGAATGTACAATCCCAAAATGGCTTCACCCCGTTGTACATGGCCGCCCAAGAAGGTCATGATGATATTGTCAAGTATCTTCTTACCCATGGAGCAAACCAGAATTTGGCTACGGATGTAAGTTGGCGGCGGTGTCCTTAGTGACTGGAAATATGCGGACAGAATGACCATTTCTAGGATGGCTACACTGCTTTGGCTGTGGCCTTGCAACAAGGACACGATCGTGTTGTGTCCACACTTTTGGAGAGCGATGGGAGGGGACAGGCTCGCTTACCACCTTTACACGTGGCAGCGAAACGGAACGACATTAAAGTTGCGACACTGCTCTTGAAAAATGATCCAAACCCTGATGTCACGTCCAGAGTGAGTTTTCGATGACGAGGTTGAGGATTTGTGACGTGAGGTATTACTTATGTTGATTCAGACTGGATTTACTGCCTTGCACATCGCTTCCCATTATGGAAACGTGAATGTTGGTCGATTGCTGTTGGAGAAAGGAGCAAATGTTAACTTTTTGGCTCGCCAAAACATTACCCCGTTACATGTGGCGGCAAAATGGGGCCGTTTGGAAATGGTGGCTTTGCTATTCTCTCACGGGGCAGTGGTCGATTGCAGAACCAAAGATTCGCTAACTCCCCTGCACTGCGCTGCCCGTAGTGGACGCGATGCTGTTGTCCTGTCTCTGTTGGAAAAAGGAGCTTTGATATGCGCAAAAACCAAAAATGGCCTTAGCCCCTTACATATGGCTGCTCAAGGCGATCATGTGGAATCAGCCAAGATCCTATTGAATCATCGAGCACCTTTGGACGATGTGTCGATCGACCTGTTAACACCATTGCATGTGGCCGCCCACTGCGGTAATGTGCGAGTGGCCAGATTACTATTGGATCGTGGGTGCGATGTCAATGCCAAAGCACTCAATGGCTTTACCCCGTTGCACATTGCTTGCAAGAAGAATCGTATCAAAATTATTGAATTGCTTTTGAAGTATTATGCTTCGTTGAACTCTTCAACACAGGTACAGTAAGGTCGTTTTGGAGGACCCAGCCAGCGCTGCATTCATGCATTCTCTTCTTCAGGGTGGCCTGACACCATTGCACGTAGCTGCCTACGCTGGCCATGCCAACATTGTACATTACCTGATCCAGCAAAATGCCCAAGTGGACGCCACGACTCGTCAGCTCGAGACCGCATTGCATTATGCAGTAATGAGTAATCACGCCGAAGTGGTCAGAATTTTATTACGTAATGGGGCCAGTGTGGATGCTATCGACCGGGATTTTGTCACCCCACTGCACATCGCTTGCGAACAGGGGAATACTGAAATTATCAAAACCCTGTTGTCGCACAGAGCCAACCTAGAGTCCGAAACGAGTAATCAATGGACACCTTTGCATATGGCAGCTAAGGCAGGAAACGTGAGTGGTGTTGCTTTCTTGCTTGATGGTTCCAGTAGCTTGGATAAAATGCAGATCCCTATCGCTTTTATCACTATAGAACAGGATTAAGGGGACAAATGCACAAAATCCACTTTTATCCTTGTATTTAATAAAAAAACCAACGATAAGGGCGGGCGACTGCAAACTATTCGAGATACATGCTACTCTTTCTGCTAGCGGGAGTGGATTTGGCCTCATTTGGACTGTCATAAAGTAGTTTGAGTGGTCATTAGTTACAGTATCAACCACTTGTGAATGAGGTTACCGCTAATATTAGTCTATACCCCTATCTAACGTGCATCAAAATTTTGGTTCTATTGCCCTCGAAAGACCAATTCTGAATGAACCAGACGCGTCAAGAACAGCTCGGGTCGGCTCGTATAAGAGCAACTGGACAATTGTATTTCCTGGACTGTTTTCTTTCTTGACCCTCTCTTTTCCCACCAAGAAACTTCCTTAGGCTTCCTCAGAGAGAGCTTGAAAGACCGGGAACCTTATTCACAAAAGGTGTATATCATCGATTGCATCACCTCTCAATCGTCACAACTTGTCTTACAGGCTGAAATAGTTGACCATTTGCTAAACGAGCGGGCTGCAGTGAGTGCCGAAACGGCGAAAGGCTTTACTCCTCTGCATCTATCTGCCAAATATGGGCACTTGCCCATCGCCAGGTTACTGATCGAGAAAGGTGGGGCCGATATGGACGCCTCGGGGAAGAATCAGTTGACACCACTGCACGTGGCCTCTCATTACAATCAAGAAACCATCGTCGTATACTTGCTAGAACAAGGTGCACCGCCCAGAGCAGCATCCCAGAATGGATATACTCCTTTGCACGTAGCAGCATTTAAGAATCGCTTAAATGTAGCAGCCGCCTTGCTGCAATATGGAGCCGATCCGAATGCCAGATCCAACTATGGATTTACACCCTTGCATCTAGCTTCGAAAGAAGGCCACATGGACATGGTTTCCATGCTCGTCCAACACGAGGCCGACTCGACTGCGGCTGCTGACAATGGTCTGACTCCTATGCATCTATGCGCTCAAGAAGATCGAGTACAAGCGGCTCATATTTTATTGACTTTCGGAGCAAAGGTCGATTCGCGGACTAAGGTAAGCTTGCAATCACACCGCTTAGACATGCCTACTTTGGGAAGCTGCAAATTAGAAATAATGAAGTTGTTTGAACAAACGTGACAAGTGGGTGATCGGGAAATCGTGTTTAGAGCAATTTGTGTCCCCACCAGTAGCTGTCAATATTAGTTTGGTCGGATGAGCACGACGGGGTGCAAATGCTGATTATGCATGCACATTTCTTCAATACTAGGCCGGATACACGCCATTACACGTTGCCTGCCACTTTGCTCGAGCGAATATGGTTCGATTTTTGCTACGTTACGGAGCCCGAGTCGACTCGACAACCTTAGCTGGTTATACTCCTTTGCACCAAGCGGCCCAAAGAGGCGCTCAGGAGATTGTCGAGATCCTGTTGGACTCTGGTGCATCGGCCAATGCTGTGACTGTTGACGGTCATACTCCTCTGGCCATTGGACGCCGTTTGGGATATGACAAACAGTTGGATACGTTACGTTATGCCACCGATTCAAAACTGATTGCAGAGGCGGGAAGATTAAAAAACGAAGCTTTTGAAACACACGATCCTGAAGTCATGCAAGAATCCTATGGTTTGGAGACGGAGGATGGAAGTGAGTGGCTTTGATTACATCTAAGAGGACTGCTTGATTTCTACTAAGCTTTTCCGTTTTTCCACTTACAGTTAGCACTGGAGTGCCTTGTGTGTAGCAAATGATTGACCTGCCTGGAAATTACCGTATGCATAGGGATTAGCGATTGATATTCAGCAAACGGGGGACACGGTCGACCTGGAAACTAAGTTTGAGAACGTAATAGAGGCCTAGAGGATACTCATTTTACAATAGCAAACACATATCTTTTCCAAATTGAGAAAATTCACGAGATTTGAATTTCCCGCGCATCGCTGATGTACATTTCAAATCGTTTTTCCGTTGGAAATCAACAGTGTAATGCACTTCCTTCTGTTCCAGTCTATTGGGAGAGGCCCCCTAGAATGGCTGTTTGTGGTCAAACTTCTGATCGCTCAGTTTGTGCTCTGGAAAAGCAACTGGTGGAAGTGGTCAACTTTAAGTTTAAGTCCTCTGCTAAGTGCGGCTCACTGATATGATAAATTGAAAACTCACTACTCTGGGCGCCTAAATAATCATTAGAATTTGGTGCCTTGTCACTTCTTCACAAACCAAGACTGAACTTCTCGACTCGACGCAGCTATCTTGAAGCATGTTCAGATAAATTGCGGGCGTTAATGACCGTTTTAGCTTCGTACTTGAGTAGCGGGGAATTCAAATATTTGAATTCGTTTCCTTCGATTTTTTCAATTTCTGAAAGACGATGAGCAAGAAATTACTACCGTCATATGAGTGCAATGTTTCTGCCTGCCACTGATTGTGAGCCACAAATAACTCAGCTTCCAAGCCGATCCACTCCCTCGTCGAAATGCATATGGGGGGCGGCACAGAAAACCCGCATTGTGTCACCTGAGCTCCTTTTATGGGCACTGACCTTCTCTACATCCATCCAGTCCTGCATAAATGTTTGCAGATTGCTCAATTTTCTGTGCACGACTGAAACACGTGACTACTCGCTGGAACAACGTTCTATAAATGCCTCTTGACAATGGCACATTTTGTCATTTAAGCCGAGACATCCTCGAGTCGATTCGTATAAACAATTTCAATACTTAGAAGCACAGAATTTTCGACTTTGAGCACTTCTAGCACTAAAATGACACGAAATTCTTTCATATGGCTTCTTTTTCGCTGTTCTTTTTCAACTTTTCTGGTGCTCTCTTTCATTCTTGATGCACGAAGCTTTACTCTGGGGAACAGTAAGCTTTCGAGGTGGTGTTTGGAAAAATTCGCATTTGTGTTCGTGAAATGCTAACATCGATGATTGACGGCTTTTGTTCGCGTTTTTCGTTTCAACTACGTCAGTTGACGCTATCCGACGTGCCGTTCGATCTGCCCATCTCACTGTCCTCGTAGTCGTTCTATGTTTTCAATAACACGCGAGTCCACCATGTTTTGAAAAGTTGGTAGCAAGCGAGAGTGCGAAAAACAGATCTCAGGCTATTGGTTCGGAGTTTAATGATGACAAAGATTTAGGCAAAGGCGTTCAATCAAAAGATAGCACAAGAGTCAAAATCGACGTATTTGCATTTGGAGAGCAGCTGTTTTAGCAAGCAGTTGGTGGATAGGAACTGGCAGCAGGCGCAGAGAATGCTTCCGCCACGACGCCCGTTGACGAAGTCTTGCTTTTCTGTTTCTTGATTCGAATGCCAAGGAATTCTCGTTTTGTTCGCGACGACGATTGAGAAAGGGGCACTTTCGCACGGGGATCCGTGCTGGCTGTGTCGAAGGTCTTTGGGCCGACGAGAACTCTGAACAGGAGGGATTTCCGCTCGACTGCTTTTCGAACTGGCCACCTGCGACGGACGTGTTGAAGAGGACGAGTCTATTTTGGTATCCATAACCTTGCGACAGCTCTAGAGCCAAACTGCGTCACACTTTCACATTATTTAGTGTCAATCAATTCCCTCTCTTCATTCCCCATTGCACCCCTGAACCGTCGACTCGATCATGTCAAAACTGCGAATTCTCTCGACTGACGCATTCACGCTTGCATTGGACTTGTTGAATTAGTCGAGTGTCCAGTTTGGCCATTGCAAAGAAGATTGCCTATTTTCGGATTGTCAAAGACAACAGTCCTGGCCGACGTGAGATTTGTCGACGGCGTTTCGAAGGCTGCGTTTTATTTGTTGACTGGCCGTAAAACGAGCATTGCACTGTAGCAGAGCATTGCAATTATCCTCACGAGCCGAGTCTGGTCGATAATTATTTAGAATTTTACTCATTGGCTACGTTTTGTGGGTGTGGCCCATTTGCAGGCAGCTTGTAACAGCTTTCGTGGTTCAGACTGACGATTTCCGGCGACTGCTCGGTTTATAGGAGAGGATTTGGCAAAGTGGACGTCTGCGATCGATCGAGAGCTCTGATGGACGCAGGCGGTCGGTCGGCTCTCCAGTTTCATCGGCATAATTATTAATTTTGTCGTTTGTCCATCTCGTCCTCGGCCAGCACATTGTTCTGGCTGGCTGCGGAGCTGTCCCAATTGAATCCGTAATTACCATTCAGTGCGGCTGTATGGTTGGAGGAGGAAACCCGAAACCGACCTGGTCAATTGAGCACTACTGTCTAAATCTCTTTTACGATCAAGATCCCTTCTGGCCAACACCGGAAGCCAAGTGCCAGCAGTGTCCAAGGCATTGCCTAAAGAAAGGACGGTCTTGGATTTCGCTCACGATTTGCTCCGGGTGCTGATCGAATTTTCTTAATTCTTTTCATCCGCGAATTCAATTTTGACGTGTCCAAACCATTCGATTATCTTATTTCCTCTCTTTCAACCTTTCAACTGATTTAATTATGGATTTAAAAACGCGTTTAGTTCGTGTTTTCTCACGATTCGGCATTGGCAGACAAAGTATGAAATATGGCGGAGAGATGGCTGGCGTTTCGGTTTCCCTTGTTTTGAAACATAAACCTTTGTTTGAATATGTTTGATGGTGCGGAAAGGTCACCGGGGGTCAGGTCACTTAGTCATTGCACTTTTCTATGCCAGAAATTCGTATGACTAAGAAAAATGGGGTGTTTTCAACAAGAACAATAACTGCGCCTTTTCCCTAATACCCTTTCTGAAACAGTTGGAAACACACAAAAGAGCATTCAGTGTGTCAGTCGCCTGATGATTAGCTACTAAGCCAGTCACCTTTTTAGGAGAAGATTCTGGTCTGAGTGGCGACTCCTCTGGGATAAACGATAAGCGCCTGAACAGTTTCGAAGTATCAACCAAGCCTCTGTATCGTATCGAGGACGGATTGAATCAAAATTCGAAAGAAGATAAAAAAGTTATGGATCCGGCGGAGCAGGCGCAATTGGAAAAGTTGATTCAACGGGAGCAGCAACGAGCGGGCAGCGCGGGCACCGCTAGCTCGCTTGTCGGACAGCAGCAGCAGCTGACATCGTGTCCGGTCTCGATTCCCGATGTGGTGGGATCAGCAGGAGCAAATGAGCCAGGAATGGACTATCAATTGGACGGTCATTACTTGCCTGATAACATCGAAATTGGTGGTGGGACAGCGCATGGAGGGTAAGTTGTCTGAGACTGTACCCCGTAGATACCGTAGCAAACGAATCGCTCCTAGAGGAGACGGTGGGCTGGAGAGGATCTGATCTGCGAGTGCTCATTTTCGGTCCATGCAGTTTGGGAATAATCTGTTTCTGTTCTTTTCATGTGTTGTCTGTAGGAAGATTTCGAAGAAGACGTAAGTCTGTGTGCTGCTCTACCTTTGCCCCTGGTAGATAGACAGTGAGGTGTGTGGTGATTATGTAGATTAGCTTCGCAGGTAGCGTCTGCTTGCGCCTACGTATTTTATGCCTTTTGTTCTTTAACTTACCTGTAGCAAACTGAAGTCATGGAGAAGGTAACGGAGACTCATTGTCAGTGGTCGTGTCACTGTGGGGCGTGTGATGTGACATAGCATGTACTATCGTTTTATCACATTTTTATTCGTTATCGCTGGACCATGATGATCTTGGGTGTGGTCCCTAGCTTGCCCAACACGCTGTGTGCATGGGGCACTTCTCAGGTCTCACTTGTCAATCTACACGCTGCGCCTCATTTCAGTCAATAGCTTGCACCTAAGTCGTTGCATGGTCGCGCTTTTTTTGGTGTTTCGCATTTATTATTCTCCCCAAAGGCTGTAGTGATCAGTGGTCTAAAAATATGCGGTCGAATTGGAGAGCGCGTTCTTCTGGATCCCGCAGCCTTCATATTTGCCCTCCAATTCGGCGATATGCATTTTCTTTTCGTTTTAGCTTTTGTAGTTTTTATCACGCTCTCCTATTTCATAGCATCAAGACACTGGAACAGGTATTTCCCTTTTTAGCTTTCTGATATCATTTCTTGTGGACGCACGAGGCGGTGCAATGCGAGGATGCCGTCACTCGGGCGTGCGTATTATAATACCACCACGCAAAGCCCCCATGCCGATGCGCATCACGTGCAGATATTTGAGGAAAGAGAAGCTCGTTCATCCGCCACCTTTGAGCGAAGGTGAGGCATTGGCCAGCCGAATCTTGGAAATTGGACCAGCAGGAGCAAAGTTCCTGGGTCCAGTAATCATTGAAATACCGCATTTCGGATCGTTGAGGAATCGAGAAAGGGAAATTATGATTATCAGATCTGATGATGGCGAGCATTGGAAAGAACATCAATTGGAGGCGACAGAAGATGCAGTACAAGAAGTTTTGAATGAAAGCTTTGATCCAGAAGGTGAGTGAGCAGATGTTTCAAGGGGCATATCCTTTTTGGCGTGGAGGCACAACAAAGCTCAGCCTGTTATCTTCGCTGGTGTGGTCGGGTCATGACACTAGTGTCAGTTGTACCCAACATTGCAACTGGAACGTGCAACGCATAATCTAAGAAAATGCTGAGGCTGGATCTCACAGGTCAGAAATGCTTTATGCTCAGATCTAAACATGCTGTACGATCCAGAGTTGACATTATTCCCAACGGGAACATCATTCTCAGGTAGCACTATTGCTATTGTAACACTGCTTCTGCGCATGATTCTCGTATTGACTGGTTCATACGAGCCTTAATCCCGTTATTGTCTACCCTGCATATGTTTCATTCGTCCCCATGCTTTACGTATTCTGTGCATGCTGGGCCCGTGACGCGTCTGAGACGTCTCTCCATTACCAAATAATTAACACATTTTGCTTTCAGAGCTGAGTCAGCTGGACGACTTGAACTCGACTCGGATCACTCGTATATTGACGAGTGATTTTCCCCAATACTTTGCCGTTGTCACAAGAATTCGTCAAGAAGTGCACGCTGTGGGTCCGGAAGGAGGCATGATTGGTTCGACAGTGGTGCCTCAAGTCAAGGCCATATTCCCCGAAGGAGCCCTGACAAAAACTATCAAGGTCAGTTTACAAGCGCAACCTATCGCACAAGAATTAGTGACGAAGCTACACGGCCCTCAAGTGGCAGTTAGTCCGATTGTGACTGTGGAACCGAGACGTCGAAAGTTTCATAAACCAATCACTTTGTGCATTTCGCTGCCACAATCGACTCAGAAGAATGTTTTTCAACAATATCAAAATCAGCAAGCAGCAGCAGCGTCTGGTCAACAACAGCAAGGCGATGCAGAGCGTAAGGATCCACCGACATTGCGCCTACTGTGCAGCATCACTGGTGGTACGTCACCGGCCAAATGGGAAGACATTACTGGTACCACTCAGCTGGCCTTCTCCACTGAACATGTCTCGTTCACAACCACTGTCTCTGCCAGGTAGGATTGTCATTTGCAGATCGTGGATCCTGCAAAACTCGTATCAGTGCGTCAAGCGCGGGTGGTGACAGATGCGAATAACGTGTGTGATCCGCAGGCGTTGAACCCACTCAGCACGATCCATCATTGCAGAACATACAAAAAATACCAAGTCCAACATTGGACAAGCTAAGCTAAAGTAGGATGACTTGTTGTAGATTTTGGCTCATGGATTGCGATACACCTAAAGAAGCTGCCCGAATGGCCCAGGAGATCTATAACGAAGCAGTCTACGTTCCCTACATGGCCAAGTTCGTGGTGTTTGCTCGTCGCACTCAAATCAACGAATGGCAACTGCGCGTCTTCTGTATGACTGACGATAAAGAAGAGAAGACATTGGAACGCCAAGAACATTACACTGAAATAGCCAAGTCACGTGATGTTGAAGTGTTAGCAGCAAGGCAACAGTACGTGGAATTCAATGGCAATATCATACCCGTGATGAAATTGGGGGAACAGTTGAATTTGCGTTTCATACCCTTTCAAGAAAATCGATTAATGTTCAGCATGAAGGTAAGACCGTCGCAGTTCTCTTAAAGTTCCAAAAGTAAGTCTGGGGTCTCCATTTTTTGGCATACTGCCATTCTAACTATGAGTAAAAGCCGAAAAACCCATGTCAGTGCTGAAGAGACGCTGACACAACCGCCGTCCATGTGAGGAGGGCTGTACTTCGCGGAAGTCTAACGTTATACTGATCGTGCCGCATTCAGTGTGCTCATTACAAGTACAGCATTTGCTCTATTCGCGAGGGGACTCTGTTATTTGAAGGTTTTGCGAGAAGAGGGCTCTTCCTGGGTAGGGGAGGGGTCAGATCCTAGGATGGAATTAATTTCGATGATTCTGTTCTTCATAAAACAAAAGACAAGCGTTTCAGAAAAGAGACACTGAATCGATCGATGCTCCTGCAACTGGACGAGTTGCATTCGTCAAAGAAGCTAAACATCGCGTTGCTGACCTGGCCACCCACCAGCACCCCATATGCACCTTGGCTGTCACCCTACCGAATACGGCTAATTACACGAGTCTGGACAGCATGTCCGCCGGATCTCGATCATCGAGTCTATCGCGGAAATATCGATTTTCTAAGCCGCACATTTCGGACATCATTTACAATACGGATATTAGCATACACGAATTGGCTCGAGATCTGGGTTCGGATGGATGGGAAGAATTGGGTCAGGCATTGAACATACCCGAAGATGATCTACGCCAAGTCAAGAACGAGTACAGTGGTCAAGAAATGGTCACCATACTAAGGATTTGGATGGAACGAGAGGCACATCGAGCCACAGGCGACCATTTGGAATCAGCTTTGCGTCGTGTCGGCCGCGAAGATGTGATCATCAAGGCCAGACTGAGAGATCAAAAACAAGAATCGTCCGCAAATGAAGATGGTTCAGCAGCTAAAGGAGTGTCTTTTGATGCGGCAGAATCGAAGAAGCCTCGAAAATGAATCGTTTTTCCCCTCAGGCAACCTATTGCGTTTTAGATATTGTGCTATGAACATACAGTAGGTGGTGTTTGTTATGTTGTCATTCCTGGTTAGGATAAGGTTCAACTACGCTTTAACTGATCCTGTGAGGAATTTCTTTGTTGACATTTTGCAAGTTGGCGAGTTGTCGTAAACATAAATAGTTCTTCTCATTTTCAAGAAGAACTGTCAGTTTACGTGGTTTCTGCTGCTTGATGGAAATGGTACCATGATCGTGAGTGCTTGCTTATTATCATAGTTTTTGTGCAGTAGAAGGTAAAATATTGGGGTTAGCTTTTATAGAAAATGCGAACTTGGAGTAACAGTATTTTCGCGTGGGTGAAAAGGCAAAATAAACTGGTGTAACACGCTACCCTCACCTCCAGCAGGATGGTCTCCTCCTTTGTACATTCCGTCCAGTGTTTTAGCACCAGGAACACGGTTTCACTGGCTTTGAGTTTTGTGTTTTTCAGTGTAGTAGCCGCGATGTTCACATGTATTCATTTTTCTGATATCGGTCGTGCAGTAGATAATCGGTGACATATAAAACTCATATCCGAATGATTTGGCGAGTAGAGAATCAAGAAGCTGCTCCTCGGACGCCAGTGGGGTACCGTCCCTGCCCAATGTCATGACCGCGATTGCACTATTGAGGGTTTAAATCGATCGCTTTTCTCACGCGAGGTTCTTGGTTTGAGCCTCTCACCACAAGGCAAATTTTTTGCTTGTCTTTCGATGAATCTGTTCACTTTCGTTCAATCTCCGGCGCCACAGTGTATGTAAGGGGGATGGAAGTCCTAGTCGTGTTCACTATGCAAATGTGCCTACCTTTGCTTCTTCGGCCTTTCAAGATCAGGCGATTGGGTTGTAGGAAACTGTTTCCATTTGTTTCGTGTTTGTTTGACTTTTTTCACCGCGCGTTGTTGATAAATACCTTGTCAGTGTTCATGCTGCGTGCGTCCGGTGCGGCGACCAGGCCGGGCAATTGGGATCAAGTAGCTCGGCTAAGTTATTATGATCGCATTTGCTTAGGTTAAGGACTTTGGGAAGTGGAAAGGTTCAGCCGTCGCGATTATGGCTTAAATTTGGTTCTGTATTTTGTAGCTTCGCCTTTGAATAATTATCTGTTGCGAATATTGCGAACATTGGACCATGAATTCGGGCATCAGTGGCCTGCATCCCTGGCGGTCTGGAGATCGATACCACCCCTGGCTGGGAGACGTCAATTTCTCAGGTGTAGAGTCACGAGTATATCACGGCATGTATAGGCTCGAAACTAACCTGCCTCCAGTTGGAGTCGGCCCAGAGACTTCGGTCTCGACCATCGTACGCCGCCTAGGTTCGCTGATTGCATGAGCGAAAATTCTGCGTCCGATCGACAAGACCTAGTTCGGTAACAAAGATGTGTATCGAGCGCTGGCTGACGATGAGTTAACGTACAGCAAGGCCGCCGTATTTTGGTGGTGCAAATGCCAATACGTAATTTTAGAGAAAGCGTTGGCGGGCGCAGTGTAAGCAAGCCTGGCAGGCGCAGGAGAGAGTGTGCACTGGAGCAGGCAAGTCTTGCGGCTGAAACATCAACCCGAGGAGTTCACGCCTCCCAGCCAGGGCAAATCGATTTCGCTCTCCCACTTGCCATGGCCAGGCACGAGGCTTACAGAAGGCAGAAGAGGGCGATAAACTTGACCTCGGTGTAGATTATTTCTTTGACAAACTGCGCAAAAAAATTCGGTTAGGTGGTCAAGAAATGGGCGAG
Organism: Mesodorylaimus sp. YZB2_4; assembly: GCA_030248295.1. Taxonomy (NCBI): domain Eukaryota; kingdom Metazoa; phylum Nematoda; class Enoplea; order Dorylaimida; family Dorylaimidae; genus Mesodorylaimus; species Mesodorylaimus sp. YZB2_4. The sequence continues at coordinate 42,464 of JASANH010001590.1, forward strand.
GAGACGGAGTGTGATATAGTTACTCGACATCATTGGGAATTTGAATCTCGCGCCTAGTGTTTGGGGTGGGTCCGCTGTTCATTACAAACTTTTTTGCATTATGTCGACTTACCTGCTGCCATTTGCATGGTGTCTAATTAGTAGAGTTTTATGTCAGGCCTGCTGCCTGGAAAAGAGAATAGGAATCCAGTTTTCGTGCCAGGAGGTTCCAGCTTTTTGTGTGACTAATGATTACTCTATGCGCCTTGCTAATGAGCTCAAAGGGTACATATTCCGCGTTAATTAGAGAGAGAGTGAGGGCGGATGTCTACGGCTCAATAAAGTAGTTCCTTTCGACTTCCTTGTCTTCGTGGTGGTTCATCGTCGTAGAGATGGGTCATCCCGTCATAGTCATACAGTATTGGGTTAGCATACAGTCACGCAGCACAAAACACAACCCCCCCCCCCCCAACCAACCAACCCCCCCCAACCCCCCTGAACCAGAACCAGAACCAAAACCAAAACGGCCGAGCCAGGACCAAAATAAGAGACAGTTTTAAGGCCGCTAGCCAGGCTAGAACAGACAAGTTGTTGCGGTCGCACCAGAGGTCAGAAAACAAATCTGAGCTCCAGTGCAACCTGCTCTCTATTTTCGCGAAAATAGACAAGAAGAATTCTCATGAGAGTAGCCCCTAGTCCCCGCTCCGAGATTCTCAAGCGAGAATGATTCTTTGTTCTAATGGAACCGGGAGACTCATTTTAGAACAATTCTATCGCAGAGACAGCACAAAATCTCGAGATCGTGCTATATTCACGGATCGAAGCGGATCCTGTCCAATCCAAAGGGTGACCATCCAAAGCTTCCGATCTGAATTTTACGATGGTCATTATTTCTCAAAGCCCGCGGTGTCTGCAATAACTAAGTGCGGGCAAACAGCTAAACAATTGGGCAACTTGTCTTCGCCACTCTGTAATGTGATGTGATTAGTATTCGTGTCGATGCCATTATTCTGCTTATAATTTCGTAGATTCTTGCAAGTGAGCTTCTCATCTTCCTTTGAGGCCAGAGAAAGCATGGACCCAGACTCAGACTCAGATTTTGGGCAGAACGTTAGTTGCTGTCGGACGAAGGTCTTCCAGGTGGAAAACTAGTGGAGATGTCAGTTTAAAAAAACATTGAAAGTTATGGCAGTGTCATTTATGGGCAGCATGGATCTGCATACTTTAGTTTATCAGCTTGTAAAAAAGATCCATGATGAGCAGCTTCACCAAATAGCACTCCGATAGTGAAAATGATTATCATGAAAGCGGCCTTTGGGAACTGGTGACGCGTTTGTGATTGGAAAAGAGAAATTACAGTCATTTCACATGATGGCCGATCCGAGACTCAATTGATCCGATTCGGCCGTGAGTCATGGCATCCATGCCATCATGAAGAGAACTGGAGATGTTGCGAGGTCTGCTGTTTCTGAGCAGATCTGATTCTGAGCACTGAGCAGATTTACTTGAGGCTTCGCTAGAAGAGCCATCGAAGCAAAAAATTCCTGCATAAAATTTGTATGCATCAGTCTGATGGCTATTGGAAAGTGAAAAATCGTGTGGATGCGGAGGATTCTTGACGGTACCCGAATAAAATGAGAAATTTCACATGAGAAATTGTTCCCTATTTTCCATCACGATGCTAATGTGAGAGCTGCAGGCCGAATTTATGGTAGGAACCAGACATAAGTTAGTTTCCGGAGCATCAAAGCGAATGTTTTTTAAATTGATGCTCATGAATTTTGACGAACGAAGGCGTCCTTGCAAAACTGGCGCTTGTTCATCAATTTTAACCAATTCTTTTTTATAAGACGACGACAAATATAAAAGAAGCATCGCGAAACAAATCTACGCTTTGAATTCCGGGGCAAGCGGTCACTGACTTGAGAATCTGGCGCGTAACTTAAACTGAGAAGAGTTCTGGAACAATTCTATAGTGGAACCTGCAAGAATCAGCAGAATGATTCTCTGTTCTGTAGTGCAACCCGCTCCCAAAAAACAGTTCTCGAGATTAGATCTCGAGAATAGGCTCGGAATAGTTCCCGATAATAATTTGCAAGTGCGACCGCGGGCTCAGTCGAACCTGGTCCTCAACTATGTACACACTGCACAACTCATCTACTTGGCATTCATCCCTCTCATGCTTATCATGATAATGAATGACAGAGAAATCAGTACCCAATCATGCAATCACCTAATCGATATCTAATCACTCACTCTTTCCCGATCATCCCTTCCGTATCAGGATCGCTCGCTCATTACCTGGTCGCATGTTTCACATCCGATTATTCGCTTGATATCAGGTCACTGCAAAATGCTACTCAATCACACACTCGACTTCAGATCTTGGTTTGTCCCCGATCACTCGTTCGATAGGTTTCATCACCTATTCAATATCCTACCATTCACCCACAACCTGACCTGACTGATCTCTAGGTCTAGGTCACGCTCCTAATCCGGTCGCTGCAAATATGAACGCTCCACAGTCGATCCCAAATCAGCATGATCTGGCGCATGGAGGATCTGGTGCAAATGCCACAGCACCTCAGATACAATGTATCATCAGTGATCGAGCTTTTCCAATGACTGCATATTGTCTGAAATGTTGCTGCGTTTTGAAATTGCCAACACAAAATAAGAGAATACTACAAAACGCAACATGTAGCAGCATCAAAGCTGCCAACCTGCCTCAAGCCAGGGTTGCATATTTTTGGGCAGGTTTTTATGGAACTAACTTCGCTCCTTCTTAGTCATACGGATTTCAGGAAGATCACGAACATTATCTGCTCTGACTCATACTCGTATTTCAGCGAGTACCAGTTTGTCAACTTCTGTTTTATGCTTGAATTACGCAATTCTCTGATTCATATTCCGGCATTACGTTCCGTAAACTAAGAGTTCGATCGGCTTCAGCGACCATGGCTGACGTGAGTTTGACGTATTTCGAGATAAGTTTGCGTTTTTAAAGTTGAGGCCTTAGAAAAAGAAGGGCAAGAAAGCTCTTGAATATGCTATGAAATCTGACTCGGACAAAGATGAACAGGCAGAAAGTGGAGAAAAATAAAAACAGCTCCATCTGGTTCACGTGCTTGACAAATAAAAAACTTTTGTCCTTCTTTTAAATCCTCCTTATGATGGATGAGTGGGTGGATGAGAAAAAGCACCGTTTGCTCAAGTCTTTCAGCATTTAGGGTGAAAAAATTATGCGATTGTGCTGGTCATGGAGTAAGCTATGGGAGTGATAAGGAACGTAGTAAATGATAGAGATTCGGGCACAAGTTTAGATACGGCAATCTGATAGCATTGGCATTTAAGATGGTCGTGCTTATGTTCATTGCTGAATATCGGTGAAAAACTGGGGTGTAACTCGCTAAACTTTAAGTGCAAGCACACAAAGAAAATGGCATTCGGAAATCGGCACCAGCCCTATGGCATCTCTCAAGACACGCCAAGAACAAAAGCAAAGCGAGGGCAGGATTCCGAGGCGAAAGCAAACGCCACTCTTCTATCACCGTGTCCGATAGGTTTATGTTGGACCTAGCGATCTCTTTTAGACGAGGTATAGTTGAGAAAAAAGTTCGCAGTCGGAGGGTACGCAAAACGAGGGCGCCTGTAGTCGTTTCTCAAACTTGCCTCGACTTTCCTGTTTGGCTCCATCGAAAATAACTTCTTCAAACCAGACGACCAAGGCGCCAGCTTGGAGTCAGGCGGCATTTTCGCATGCCAGCGGACTGACGCGTTTTAGCGCATCATCGGCCCAGTAGGAAGCCACTCGAAATTCTGCTGCGTCGAAGCGCCCAGTCATCCTTGCGCTTTCACTTTCACTTTGACTCTTCATCCAAAACGCCGGCGTTTTATTTCTCTCCGAAACGCGGCCTCAGTTTAACCGAGGATTACTTTTTGCAAAGATAAACTCTCCACCATTTGCCAATATACCATTTCCTAAGGTCAAACTAAAGGCGGACGAATTGATTCGATAGATCTATTCAATAATGGCCGATCAGCAACCTCCGACTGAACCATCAACGGCTCCAAAAGCTGGTGCCCCGACTCCCCAGGCCCTTGGAACCCAAGTTCCACTTCCGAGTTTCATACCTGGTGGTGCCTTTTCACCAACTACCGACAAACAAGTGAGCGATTTGCTGGCTGAAATGCAACAGTATACATCGACTGCAGCCCCAGGAACAACGACCACCATGCAGTTCTCCTATCAAAAATCCAAGCACACGACGGAGAAGAGTGGCGAAGAACCGCAAGTGGTCGAATCGAAGCATGTGGAGAAATCAGTTCATCAAACTCCGCCACCCGAACAGAAGCCACAGGCGCAAGCAGAACCAGCATCAGCTCAAGCTCCGTCTGGTACCTCGATTTTTAGCCAAATCCCGCAATTTCTTCAAGAGAAGTTGGGCTTTGGTGGTGGTGCGTCTCCTCAAGTCGGAGGCCACACTGAGATTAGCTACCAGCACAGCAAAAAGACCACCACAACCACCACAACGTCCACAGCGGGTGGAGAGCAACAAACTGTTACTACGCAACAGCACGTCTCTCCACAACCCACTCCTGGTCCGGGTTCAGCTCCAGCTCCGGACCAGGCACCAGATCAGCAACCAGCAGCTCCCCAAGGTTTCTTCGCCCCGTTGAAAATAGCGGCTGAAAAGATTGGTGAGCAAGTTGGTCATTTCCCACAGCTGTTGCAAGAAAAATTTGGTCATGCGGGTGGCGAAACAGATGCGCATCAAGGAGAGAAGAACGTCGAAATTAGTTATCAGCATAAGAAGACCACTACGACGACAAGTTCCAGTTCGACCACTTCGGGCGATCAATTAACGACTTCGCATCAAGAGCACCCAGTCCAACAACCACCTGGTCGCGAGCAGCCAAGCTTCGTAGCCCCTTTGAAGGAGACGGCTGAGAAAGCGGCGGCAGGTTTCGAGCACTTGGCTGGACAAGCCGCCAAGGCGTTCACTCCTAGCGCAGCGCCTGGAAATGTCCAAATCGAAGTTAGCAAACACGCATCTCGTCAAGTCCTCACTCAAAGCGGAGAACAAGCACCTCATATAGAAACCACGTCGACTGGGTATACACACGTCATCCAAGGTATCTTCAATGGCGTGCCTGTTGTCGGTGGTGTCGTCCCTGTCGTCGTGCCAGTTTCGATCAAAAAGTCAGCCGGCGACACGATTGATGCGGCTGCTTGTCACGTGCAGGAGAGTCAACCTGCTTCAGCACCAACCCAGTATCCTACGCCGGAATCTTGCGCTACACCAGCCTCGGGCACTACGACTACCACAGGCACGATTGATTCCTCGGCTCAATTGGAAGAACAACTGAAGAAGATGGGTTTGACACCTGGTCACCCAGTAAGCGAGTTATTGCAGCAAACCTGGGCCCAACATCAAAGAGCCAAGACTCCAGAGTCCAACATCGAAATACAATACTCAACCCAGCGAACCCACAGCAGTCGCACAGTGACCTACGAGACTTCGGGTCCCACTGATACGAAATCAGCCCAAGACGCCTTGCAGCAGCTGCAAAGTACAATGAGTACCGTGACGACGCCATCGCATATTGCACCCGAGCCACCAGCAGGTAAGAAGGATAAGCATCCACTGGAGCAGTCACAATGCACTCACCAGCACAACCTGTGAAGCACATGTTTCACGTCCCTGCTTGACACGACTGTACATGGTAGAGCATGTTTCAGTCTATCGTGCTTCATGTACACGGATGCTGTCGCTGCTGTAGAATTTTAGAACTCGTAGAGACAGCACACCTATAGAAGCTTCTAACTGCTGCTTTCAGCCAACGTTAGTCAACAGAAGGAATACGAGGAAGGGAGTCACATTGACGAAGAGGGAAACCTGGTAGTCACTAAGAAGGTCACCCGTGTAACGACTACAACAAGAACAATTTACGATGGTATTCCAGGCTTCTTTTCTGATCTCTACTAATCTGTCCTGCTGCAGAATAATTATTTCAGGAATGTAATAGTGTGTGGTGGAACAAAGAGCATTTCTTGGGACAGGTGTCAAGACATCATTCCTCCCCGGCGGGCATCCATTCGAAATACCGTAGTTTCTTCTCGCACTTACCCTCCGTGCCCCATCGTCTATCTCTGACTTGCTACTGCAGATTTCACCTAGATTTTTCTCACTTTTAGAAAGCGGTCAACCGATAGTAGAAACCAGACAGGTTACTCAGTCTGCAGGTATACATGCTGGATGCTCCACCTTGACCAGCATACAGTGCTGACAGGAAACTTGCTGTATATTTCAGACAACGCTGGCAATAACCCACCACCAACGCAAGGTTAGTAAAGTGCCTGAATGAAGATGGAGATGAAGTACCTATAGTGAATGTCGATGCAGTTATAACTTATTGATTATATAACCTACTCTACGTATCCTACTATCATACACTGCAAGCAGGGTGAGTGTGCTGAGCATGACACGTGGACTGTGATGTATTGTATGTGCAATCATGTCGTTGTCCGCCCTTGACACTGATTAGTGACAAGGCCTTGGATTGGTGTTCTGCTTAGCAAATTGAGATATTGAACACGCATCTTGCTTTGCTTGTAGTTATGGCTGATTTTGAGTAAAACGCTTAGACTTGCTGTGCTGTTTTGGTCGAGCATGAAAATATGAACATGTATGAAAAGTATGGGCGACGTAGGGTCGATCAATCCTTGCTCTCACGATCAAATCAATTGGAAGTGGCTGGAGTAACGTCCTGCCATGTCATAGCATACTGTACAGTTTTGAAGTGAGTCTTATAAGTACCTCAATTCTCTTAGGCCTATCGAGCCTAATCTGATTCTCTACCGAATGTGTATATATGATACTGCAGTATTTTTAGGCTTATTCCCTGATTCGCAACCACTAATTCGTCTAAAAATCAATCGGGACGTGTTCAAAGGCGTGTTCGATCAGAATCATCACATTCAGTTATATCCTATGTCAAAATGATCAGTTAGCAGTTTTGTGTTTTTTTTTACCTGTTTTTGTTATCTCAGGTGCCAATCCCAGCTGATTACTCATTCATTAGCAGTACAATTCCGTCATTTGCGCAGCGTGATAAGCTTTAGACTTTGAGCATGAGCATGAGTTGTGTGGGTACATTTACGAGTATGAATCGCAATTCAAACCCAAATTTTGAGCTCTGATGTAGACTGTAGGAGGCTCGTCCGGCGGTCGACTTCTTCTAGGAGCGTCACCCGCCACGGTTCTGGTCGGCGCCGGGGGGGGGGGCGATGCGAGGCGGGGGCCCAGGGGCGAAAAATTTGAGTTTTTCATGCCCTAGAAATTAAATTCATGGTAGCGAGAAGCTGGACCCATCCGATCCAATCCGATCCGATTCGACAAACCCCCATCTGATCTGGTCGTGAGTCCTGGACCCCAATCGCTTGTACTGCAATTCAGACCAGCATGGGCCGCATTCACAAAAATACATTCGAGAATAGATATCCCAGTCACCTCAATGGAACAGTGCCCAGTGAAAGATCCTGCTGAAAAACGTTCCCAAAATACGGTCCCAGGAACTCAGGGCAGCTACCGCCCGACGCCTGCAAACAAACCAGTCACTCGGCCTTGAGCAAGTCCTCAACCTCGTGTCTGGGCTTCCAGTCAGACCAGTGCACTGACACGTGCAGATAGAAATCCACGCCCTATCCCACTATCACTAGCGAAGGGTATATTCTCAGGGCCCAATAAGGACGTAACAATTGGAAATTTTGCGTAGGAACGCCAATTCTGCTCGAGTGCCTGTCCATAAACGTAGGACGCTCCAAACCCCGGAAGTCCATCACTTACTGCAAGTATCTCTCGGATCAGACCCAGGGGTGACACACGCAAGGATTTAGGGTGAAACCAAGACCACTTTGTTCTCAATATCACAAATGAGTTTTAAAAACGCGCCGCTTCAGGTTACCAAATCTGGACATGTCTGGGAGTACCTGTCGCCCAGACGACAGACAACGCCGCGCAGTAGGTGCCAGACACAATATGACTTGCACTATACCTTGTGAGCTGCACCCCCGAACGGGTCTCATAGGGCACCACTATTTCTGTTAGCTTTACCCATTCCACCTTTCATCCTCGCACGCGTATCTAGTCACCTGGATCGCCCGTCGCCTCTTTTCGTAGACAGTAGCGAGCTGCTGTTTACGTATAAGCACAGTATCTGGTGAATACACCGTTGGAAAATTGAACGGGGCAGCCGATTCTCGCCGCGGTCGTGGAGGTCGTTTATTGCACACAGTCGAAGATTCACATTGTGCACAGCGGAATGTGACATCAGGTTTTTCGGAGCGAGTACAACACACTTCTACGAACAACATTACGATGCGAGAGACGTGTCTGTTTTGGAGGTAAACCAGGCGACTGTATGTACACACGAGCCAATGGTGGGAGGCTGGGGCGAGTGGACTAGTTTTATTGTACCTTACGTCGGCGTCCCCACGCTCGCTCCATCCTTTGGGTTCGCGCAATTTTTAAAAATTACGATTTTCACTGCCCTCGTACAGTGCCGTGGGTTGCGTATGACATGGACCCGAATCAATGCGAGCCCGCGCCATGTTCGTTCACCTAGGCAACACCAAGATTCGTCAACGATCCCGTAGAGGTAGAGTCGTATAGGCCGTCCTACGAGCGGCTAAACTGTCTGGGTTATGGGCACGACGTCTGTCACTGTTTATTGCCTTCGAATCGATACCCTTACTAGCTTTTTCCCATGCCCTAAATGGCAAGCATGGATGGTTGCCAGCGGGTGTCGCTCGTAGGCTCGATTGCTTGACTACCTGGAATTGGCAATTGCTATTGATTCAGGTGTTTTTAGTTTTAGCGCGCACAAACTGTAGATCGTAGAAATCCCCATCGATGTATAAGTTGTGGTCAAATTTATGTCTTCTCTTTCATTTTTAGGTTAATCATTAGTAGATCATCATCATCTAGTAGATTCAAAAATGCAATCGAAGCAAGCTCGAGCGTTTGGTGGTGGTCGTTCATTGGACGACGAATCTCAATATCGATGCTGTTGTGGGATGATGTCGGTGCAGTCCGGTGCCCAAATGGTTGGTCTCGTGCATCTCATCTGCAGCATCATAGCTATCATATCATTGATCGTGGCCTACTTAACATTGTGGGAACGGAATTATGGTCTCCAGTTGTTGGCCAGTGTTGGCTCGTTATCAGTGGGCATCGTAGTGTGTCTGGCTCTAATAGCCCTGGTCGTTTGTATGATCTTGGGTCTACGCGGAGGAGCACCAGTTTTGATCTTACCCCACCTGCTCGCCCAATTCTTCATTCTGATCGGTCTGTTGTTCGTGTTTATCGTATCGGTGATCACACTGGTGGGAGTGGTATCGGCTGTCTTTGGTCCGGATCGATATTCCACTAGTTTTGTGTACATCAACGATGAATTACTGCGTTTATCCGAAGCCCTATCTGCTTCTACATTGGTATTGAGCGTTGTTGGTTTTTTCGTCGAATGTTGGTTCATTAGCATCGTCGGTGCGGCTTATCGATATTATCAAGAGTACAGAGGTTGACATCCCTCCGAATCTCATGACCCCAGCACCGTGTAAATAGTGCTCGTTATAAGCACCTACTTTTGTATTGGAGACTCCCTTTTTGGGTTTCCACGTGTGGTCACTGTACAGTGGTGTATGCAGCCATGAATAGAGGTGCTTCATTTGGGCGCCTCAGTGTGCACGTGTTACACTAGCAGCCGCAGTCTAACTTTCCCTGCATCATCTTATTGGAACGCAGTTTTTGTGTCCACTTTTATGCCTACCGACGTGCACCAGTATGTTTGCCAAAAATGACCTTGGAGTGTGGTATGCGTCCTTTACTGTCAAATTAGAGCTGCGCCTGTTCGGGAATACTTCAAGGTCGTTGATGAGTTATGTGGCAGCGACTTTGCTTTGTGTAGGAATGCAGGTGAGCAATTTAAAAACAGTATTGGTACCCATGTCATTGGAAAGTAAAACTGTCTTTAAAATAGCTGCATAAAAGGAGGGAAAATGCTGTATAGCAGAGATGAGTAAACACCCTTAGTAGGGACTTATCTATCACATATTGAAGGCCGAAAGCTTATGCTTAGCGTATCGACACATCAGGCCAAGTTAATATTTCTATCGGGTTTCAATCTAGGTGTGTACTTTGAGTCAAGATATTTAAACCTGTTGTGAGGGTGACAGGAAAGGAGCCTGATTTGCAATGATTGTCGGCCTGTGGGTGCAAAATCTGTATAGAATCCAACGCCTGTGGTTAGGAAAAACATACTTTGACCATGGACACCAAAAAAGACTCCTGATCGCTGGGCATTTAAATTTTTTTACCCATTTTGGTTGTTCCAAGGAAGGAAAGGAAGAGAAAGAGGAAGCTTCAGTTTGGGTCGCAATGAGTTGACAAAACCTGAAACAGCAGCAGATACTTTACACTTTGCGATCTCCACTAAAGGACCCGATGAGGGATGCTTTCAAAGCACGCAGACACTGTAGGTGACAAAAATCGTAATGACATTATATTTTTTATTTAAAATTAGATGGCAGAGTAGAATTTACTGACGATGAGCTTTGCATTAGAACACTGAGAGTCGCACCCTTGCATGCAAATCTGGATACCAATGAAGCAAAAGTATCGTCTTTTCCTGTTCGATCCTGTCGATGGGCGAGTTGTTTCTACAAATAAGAGTGATTCGAAATTTAACATCTTCAACTGCAAGCCTTCACAGATTTTTCTAATCTTGGCGCCAAAATTCCAACTTCCTTGAATTTTACAGGTTTTCCAGACGCTTTTAGGATTCTTTGACTTTCCATGGTTTTCGAGCTTTTTATGAACCCTGTACAAGTACTAGCACCACACCAAGATAACCTACACAAGTTCGAAGGCGTATTTGTGGCCCACTCACTAGAACTAGCCACAATCAATGAGCGCTTCATATCTAGCCTTGCGGCACTCGTAGAAAATCTCTTGCTTGAAGAAGGTGGAACCTATAGATGGATGTCGGGGGGGGGGGGGGGCATACAGAAATATGCATGCACAAAAATGCTATCGTTTTTTTCCGACCCATCCTAGTGAGTCCAGGGGAGTGTGATGGGTGTACTGTTGTGAAATGCATCATTCCATGTCAATGAGTGCCATAGCTTATGCCTTTGAGTGCTCTTTTCTATGTTAGGAAGACACCCCCCATCTTTATTGGATGTATGCCAGTGACATGGCCAAGTATCTTGCTTGCCGCCCCGTGGCCGCACCCTAGTCTGCCTGTCTAGCCTGTTTCCTGTTTCCTGTCAGCTCGGCGTCGTGCCGTCTCATGAGTGACTCGGTCAGTTATTGCTGTGTGTGTGCTCGTGTGTGGTTGTTTCGTGCGTGATCCCGCTAGGTGGCTAGTAAAGGACTGCTCTCTAGCGTGGGTTGCTTCGTATTGCGCAATAGCTCTGAGGAAGCCACAGCCAGCTTCCTACAATGGTTCCCATGCCGGATCGAAAACGGAGGTCCGTGTGAGAGTATTAATCACGTATTTTCGAATTATTAGTTATTGAATTTTCGCTCAAGCCAGTTTTCGAATTTTTCGTCGAGTTATCGTACCTTGGTGACAGGCATGGCCGACCAAGGAGGCAATTTAGTCAACCCGGATTTGGAAAATCAGCCCGCCGATGATCATCCCGGCGATCAGAATGAACAGCCCGATCAGAACGATCAGAACGGACAAGTCGATGGCGGTGGTCAAGTCGAGGCCCCGCCCCAGCAGCAAGCAGTCGCCGACGGTGCTCTCCCAGAGCAGGTGAGACGCCAGTTGGCCGAATTGGAAGCACAACGTCGAGAATTGGAATTGCGTGCTAAAGAATTGGAAATTGAAGATCGATTATTGATAGCCGAACGTCAACGGCACAAAGAGGAGGAGGAACGCCGACGGAGAGAAGATCAACGTCGAGCCGAAGAGGACGAAAGACGACGAAGGGAGGACCGACGTCGGGAACAGGAAGAAGAACGATTGCGTCGAGAACAGCAGCAATTGTTGGACGAACGTGCCAGGCAGCGAGAGGAAGATCGATTGTATCGCGAACGGGTCCAGCAACTCGACAAAGCAGTCGGCGATTTGGTCAATCGGCAGAAAGAGGTATTGGATAGGGTAAGCCAGCCACCAGTTTTGCCCCCTAATCAGAATGAGAGTGGGTCTGGCAGTACCAGTTCGCAGCAGCGGGATATTGGGTCAGCGGCAGGCTCTGGTCCCACCAGTACCAGTGGTAATCGGACTGCGCCCATCAGTGATCGAAATTTGCTCATCGATTTTGGCCCACCCCAAGATTGCACGCCCACGAGCATAGATCGTTGGTTCACGTGGCAAGAAATATTGTCGAATAATGATTTCGAATTTTGGCAAAGTTTTCTGACGGCTTTGGCGCCCCGCGCTCAGCGAGAAGTGGACGAGGCGCGAGATCTGCCTACAGTACGCCATGCAGCACGAGTGGCTGCGACCGCCATCGCTCAGTTGGAAATTTCAGCAGCGTTCGGCCCATCGACGGGTTTCATGCGATTTTGGCTCCAGGAAAATCGACAGCCGCGGGAAGGACAGCCTGATTTGGTGAAATGGTATGTCCCATTGCCACTCGCGATACAGTATCTGAACCCAGCAACGAGACGCCCATTGGTCAAAGATCCAGTCACGGGTAAGTACATTACGAGTTCTCAAGCGGCCCGCCATGTTGCCTTCCAGGACCAGCCCAGTGACCAAGAGCAGGAGGATTCTGTCCAATGGTTGGAAGATTACAATGCCGCGTACGATCAGCTTATGCGAGAAAAGAATGCGGCGGCCAATCAGGTTGAGGCCCCGCCTCCTGTGTCTCAACCCCCCGCTCCGATTAGTCGAACGGAAAGTGCGTCACCAATGGACGTCCAGTTAGTGTCAGTCGTCAAGATGATGCAAGATTCGCTACAGAATACGGTACAAGCCATGCAAGCGTCGACCCAGCAAGCGTTGCAGAATACGGTTCAAGCAGTCCAAGCATCGGCGCAAGCCCAGCAAGCGTCGATTCATCAGTCATTGGTCGATTTGGTAGCTGCAATTAGTCCATCAAGCAAGAAGAAAGGGAAGAAGAAACGTCCTCTGGTCCCACCAGGTCGAGCTGCAGTGTCAGATACGACGGATCATTCGGACGATGAATCAGTGGTCAGTGTGGCATCCAGTGTTCAACGCCGGCGAGAGAAGCACAATGCCGATGCCCCGCCCCCTGGCCAGTTAAGGAAGACAGAATCGCAAATGCAATTGGCCCGATCGCGATTGCAAATGCTGCTGGACAAGGGTAAGTCGATTGATATTGGGATAATAAAGTATTCTGGCTCCGCCGGTAGCCCCCCCTTGGATGAGTGGTTGCGCGAGTATGTCATGAAGATGGGCGTGTGGGGATGTTCATCGGAAGAAGATTTATTGCGGTTGTTGCCCATCAACGTCACTGGTCAAGCAGCACAGTGGTTATGTCAGTACCAGGCGGCGCATCAGCAAGCCACCTGGGCTCAATTGACGAAAGACATGGCCGATCAGTTCCAGTTACGAGACGAATCATTTATGATCACCCAGTTTCAAGAATTAAAGCCATTGCCCCAAGAATCGTACCTCGAGTTTGGTAATCGATTGGAGCATGCAGCCAAACGCGCCTATCCAGCCTCCACGACTGAACAGCTACGTTGGCAATTGATTGACGCCTTTCGCCGGCATCTGCCACCCGATTTGACGAGAATTATTCAGGAACATCACATTGACGGTGTCAGGTCAGCATCGTTCGAAGAAATCAAGCTTCGTGCCGCCAAGTGGCAATTGAGAAATCCAACTGTACCAAAGAATATCGCAGCGCAGCCCGCAGCTGTGGCAGCTGCAGTCGGGGTATCAAGCAACGAATTTGAGGAAGAAACCCATGCCTTCGCCGCTAGTGCACCCCCGAACAACCCGAAGTATTTTGGTGCAGGTGCTGGAGTTCCTGTGTCTGTGCCCCCGGCTCAGCGCCAACAGCAGCGATCGCAAACGACTCGTTATCAGCCAAATGCCCAATTGCAACAACAGTCATCGTATCCAACGAACGAGCAACGTCGACATTTAGACCAAGTCGCCTCACAGGCGTCGTCGCCTAATGCGTCAGCATCGAATGGAGCGCAAGTCAATGCTCGTCAGCCTCGTCAAACGCCTACTGGATTGGGAAGCCGTCCTTATCGATCGCCAGAAACTGGTCATACGTATGATACGTTAACGAAATCAGGAATTCCGCGAGATGTGGCCAATATGCAATGTCGAGAATGCGGTCAATATGGTCATATCGGCGCTCATTGTACAACTCGTCCGCCGTGCGAAGTATGTCATCGAAGCCCAGGGCACGGTCCATTCCGCTGCCCGAATTTGTATGTCACCGATTTGGCCGATGCTCAGAATCAGCAACGAACAGGAAGGTCGCAACAGCGACAATCGAATCAAGGTATGTCCCAAGGGCAGTCGAATAGACCAGCTGCTGCCCCGCAGCAAGCCCCTAGGCAAGCTGCACAGAATAGTCAAGCCCAAGTGAATCGCGTGGTGGTGCAGTCTCGCCAGCTGCCACCCCAATTGTGTCCAGTAATGATCAAACGAGTGGAACCAGTAGTCGAGCCCATGGCTGCAGGACCAGACGCCATGTTTGTGGTCCCACCGCACGAAATTCCATCGGATGCAGTCAAGCCATCATGGGTGTTCGCCGAAGATGAACAGCATCGTCGAATTGCGTTTCGTCAGCTCAATGCAGTTCGAGCGGAAGTATTGGATCAGCCAGTTATGCAGCCACTGCAACGCCGCGAATCGCCAGAAATTATTATCGGTATCGATGGACGTCGTGTTCAAGCAATTATCGATTCCGGCGCCCAAGCATCGATCATGTCAGACAAGTTATATGCCGAAATCCACCCAGATTGGGATGGATCAGTGGAAGAATGCCCGTTATCATTTCGATCAATCGATAATGACAAGCCAAGAATTTTGGGTACTAGGTATGTGTATCTAACGTTTGGGGATAAGACGATTTTGCACGAAGTGGCGATATTGCATGACCCCCAGGGTCTGATAACCATGCTTATCGGTCAGGACATCAACGTTAGGTACAAGCATACATTGTCGGAAAGCAAACGATCAGTGGCCTATTGCGCTGGTCAGTTGAAGGGTGTCGAGGTGCCCTATGCCAATAGTTCGCCAGAAGCGTCAGTGGGATGTGTCAAAGTGGCTGTCCCACAGCTCGAAATTCCGCCTCGTTCTCAAGTTCAAGTCGATGTGGCGCTCAGCATGCTCAATGTGCGAAATCCATCCGCATTGTATTTCGATCAAAGTCCGCACACGCGAGTTGGTCTCGATGTAATTGTGCCAAGAGGCCTGTGGACGAGTGATTTGGGATCGACATTCCAGGTACCAGTTTATAATTTGTCTGTGGAACCAAAAGTACTTTCAGGAGTCCTCATGGATGCGTATTTGCCCGATCCATTCGTGTACCATGCTGAGCAAGACGTGTCAGTCACGATGGTCGAATCCCCAGTGCAAGTGCAAAAGCCAGACCGAGGCTCCCATGTCAATATTCGTCATACGCCAGCCGAACCGACTTTGCCCCCCAGGCAGTTTGGGCAGTCAGAATCAGCCAAGTCGGAGTCAGCCTCAAGTATTCCTCGAATTGGAACAGTAGAGCACATGAAAGGAGTGCTCGAGCGAGTGGTCATCAACGATCAATGCCCGAAGGAACACCAAGAAATGTTGAAACAAGTTATTCGAGACAATGTCGATATTTTCGCCTATCACGATTCTCATTTGACGAAGACTCATTTTGTGCAACATCGAATCGACACTGGAAGTCATCCACCCGTCAAGCAACCGGCTCGACGTGTGGCCCCGCCACTAGTGCCCAAGGTGCGAGAGTGGCTAACGACGTATTTGGATGCAGGTATTATTGAGCCATCGTATTCTGCGTATGCGTCTCCAGTGGTTATGGTCAAGAAGAAGGATGGTGGTATCCGATTTTGTATCGATTTTCGAGAAGTCAACAAGCAAACGAAACCAGATGTGTATCCATTGCCTCAGATTCCCGATGTGCTCAGTACGCTCAAAGGGTCAATGGTATTCTCGACGTTGGATGCAGCCAGTGGGTACCATCAGATCCCGTTGGATCCAGAAACGGCGGATCGCACTGCGTTCTGCACCCAGTTTGGTTTCTATCAGTTTACAGTCATGCCCTATGGAGTCATCAATGGACCAGCGTGTTTTCAACGGCTTATGGAAATGGTTTTGAATGGGCTCACGTGGAGCATTTGTATGGCGTACATCGACGATGTTATTGTGTTCAGCCCGAATATGGAAGAACATTGCCAGCATTTGCAGCAAATTTTCGATCGTTTTCGCCACGCGAACCTGAAGTTGCAAGCCAAGAAATGCTCGTTTGGATTGTCCGAGGTCCAGTATTTGGGCCATGTTGTCAGCAGCGAAGGTATTCGACCATTGCCGTCCAAGATCGAAGTGATCAAGAGGTGGCCAGTGCCACAAACGGCCAAGCAATTGTATTCGTTTCTTGGTCTAGCTGGTTATTATCGCATGTTTATTCCAGCCTATGCCCGAATTGCTAGACCATTGTATGATTTGATGATGGATGGACGACCACCAGCAGAACGGTCCTATTGGGGGACAGAACATCAGCACGCGTTCGATCATTTGAAAGTTCGATTGACGTCACCCCCGGTGCTCCGTTACCCCGATTTTGATTTGCCGTTTGCAGTTACGACTGATGCCAGTGGACTAGCATTTGGTGCTGTGTTGGAGCAGTACGATCCAGCCGAGCCAGACAAGAGGTGGCCAGTTGAATTTGCGTCCAGGAAGATGAAGCCGTCCGAATTGAATTACAGCGTGCCAGCCCAAGAGGCTGCTGCGATTGTTTGGGCAGTCACTCGTTGGCATCATTATCTCGCCTTGGTGCCATTTGTCGTGTACACTGATCATGCCCAGTTGGTCAAGTGGTTCACGCGAAAGATCCAGGAAGGCCCGTTGGGTCAATTGACGCTCAAATTGCAGTCGTACAATTTTACAGTTCAATATCGCCCAGGACGACTGAATGCGAATGCGGATATTCTCAGTCGTATTCCGCATATGGATTTGCTCAATGACGTGTGGGAAATGGCCGGATTAGCGGAATTGGAGGACAGCCTCGAAAGTGGTGAGTTTTATGTTGGGGATGAGGGCGAGGTTGTTGATAAGGCCCCGCCTGATAATGAATTGCATCGTCCAGTGGGTCTGGCTCAAATGGCTGCCGACCCTGTCGTGCCAAAACGAATGTCGATTTTGCGACGATCGTTGGTTGAACCTGTAAGTCACAGTCCGAAAGTTTTGTTCAAGCCAATGGTACATTGCCAAGAAGTCGATGTGGATGATGGAATGCCAATGTCGGATGCCTTGTTGGAGATCAATAAGAAGTGGCCAAAGAGGCGTAGAGAATTGCATATTACCAGACTGCGGCAAGTGGGTCATTTGTTGGGAATGACCTTTGGATCCGTTTTGTCCAAAAGATACAAAGTCGACAATGGATATCCGTATCAAGTGCGTTTGCGGGTGCGATCGCCCGCTCGTTATCTGTTCTATCGCGACAGATTTCCGGTCACGCCGGATGGTGTAGTCGATATTGAGCATTTGACGGAAGAAGAGCGAGTCGCCTTGAAAACAGCATTGCCGCCGATAATTGAGGAACCCGAATTGGAACAAGTTGGATTGGAAGCCCGTGTGGCGTCGATGGTGGCGCCTGATCGATTGACAACAGCTAAAGTGGTAAGTGAATTGGAACAGTTTCTGGCCACGCCAGTTGCGCCTGCAGTGGTCGCGACTCAAGTCATCGAAGTTCAAGATCAAGTCATTGCCCAGCAACCTGTTCCAGTGCAAGAACCGCAAGTGATCGCGCAAGTGAATGGCAGCGATGCGCCTTTGATTATTTTCGATGATCCTGTCTTAGCCGATAGCGAGTCATCAGATACGGAATCGTCTACAGTGATCACGGATGAAGAATTTGTGGCGAAAGTATTCGAAATTGATACCGATGGTCTGACCCCGTCGGATGCGGATTTGGAAAAGTATCTGTGCTATTGTAAGTTATCCGATCAAGCCATAGCTCCAGTGCGTGCCACAGCCGATGCTGCTGGCTACGATTTGTCCAGTGCTTATTCGTACGTCGTCCCGGCTAATGAGAAAGCGTTGTGCAAAACGGATTTGGCTATTCAGATGCCGCCTGGTTGTTATGGAAGAATTGCCCCGCGATCTGGCCCCGCCAGCAAGCATATGATCGCGGTTGGTGCTGGAGTCATCGATCCAGACTATCGAGGTAATGTCATGATACTTTTGTTTAACCATGGTTCTGAGCCGTTTAGAGTGCAACGAGGAGATCGAATTGCACAATTGATATTGGAACGAAATTTGACGCCCGAAGTGTGCGAAGTGCAACAAGTCAAGAAATCAGCTCGTGGTAGTTTGGGATTCGGTTCAACGGGTATGTCCAAGCTACAGAAGGTGCCATTGGTGGTCAACGAGCGACCAGACGTGTCCAATGGCAAGATAGCCTCACGATCGAAGGAAGAGCCACAGTGTCACAGTGGCAAGATAGCTTCGCCAAACGAGATCGATCAAGCCGATTTGCAATGTTGTATGATCTTGCGAGGGCGTGTCGAACCGCCCGCCCAGCCAGCAACGACGAAAGAAGATTGGATAGCGGCTGGTCATCAGTACCGGTCATTCGCATTGTCGACACGCGAAGATGCAATAGTGGCTACGATGCCGAAATCGTTTATTGCCTCTTTGTGTGCTCCCAGCACAGAATCGGAATCGGATTATGAATATGGTTCGTATACGCCGTCCGCTGACGATATGCCACCGTCAGCAGAAGTCATGTTGCCTAGTCGAGAACAATTGCGGAAGGAACAGCGATCGGAACCCGCATTGCGAGATATCATCGATGGATTGAACGGAATTTTGCCAGAATCGCCAGAAGCACGTCAGACGGTGTTGCAGCAAGTTCAGCAGCACAAGTTGGCCGACGATGGTGTATTGCTTCGACGACGCCAGTTTCGAAAGCCCAAGCGTACAGTTTATGTCATCGTCGTGCCTCGTCGATATCGGAAATTGATTTTCTTAGCTCATCACAATGCTCCAGATCGAACGACTGATCATCCAGCTTCAGGTCGTATGCTCACAGCATTGCGCCCATTGTATCATTGGGATACAATGACGTCCGATTTGGTTCGTTGGTGTGCCGCCTGTCTCACGTGCAAGTTGAGAAAGCCAGATTGTGTCAATCGAAGACCGCCTTTGACACCTATTCCAGTGCCGTCACAGCCATTCGTATTTTGGGCTGTAGATTCGATGGGTCCGTTCAAGGTGACCAAGAAAGGTAATCGATATTTGGTCAATTTTATTGATTTGTTTACGAAGTACCCAGTGCTAGTGCCAGTGGAGGACTTGCGTGCGCGCACGGTAGCCAAAGCATTCATCGAGCATTTGTATTTGGTTCATCCGCAAGTGCAGCGCCTATTGTCAGACAATGGCCCAGAATATCGAAATCGATTCATGCATCACGTCTGTACTCGATTGAAGATCCAGAAGAATTTTGCTACCCCGTGGCATCCGCAAGGGAATGGCCAAGTGGAGCGATTGAATCAAAGCGTTGGAAACAGTATCGCCTTCAGTATGCAAGATGGCGAGGACGAATGGGATCAAATGGTACCATATGCCGCCTGTGCTTTGCGAATGGGTCATTCCACGTCAATTGGTATGTCTCCGTATGAAGCGGCGTATGGGGTCCCACCCCGAAAGGAAATCGATGAATTATTGGGAGCGCCAGTGGATCCACAAGATCAGTCCAAAGGTGCGAAGGAAGCCGAACAGTTATTAGCCGAAAGAAAGCTTCGTTTCGATCAATTGCGGCAGTGTCTGAAGGAAAGATCAGAGAAAGCGAAAGCGAAGCAGAAAATGGAATTCGATCGCTCACGAGCTGGTAAGTTCAAGTTTGTGGTTGGCGATTATGTGGTCAAGCGGAATCATTCCAAGACGCGCACCAAGTGGGACCCTCGGTTTGTGGGCCCTTTCCGCATTGTCCGAATTCAAGATAAAGCGCCAGTAGCCTATGTGGTGCCGTGCATCGACCCTGACGCGGTGCCCACGCCTGTCAATTTTGTCGAATTAGCCATTTTTCATCCTGAATTGACGGATGGAACGGAGAACGAGAATGAACAGTGGGATTCGTTGGATATCAAAGTGGACTCGTCTACAGATCAGTCGGAACAGCCAGAAGAGGCGGATGATCATGCTCAGGCCCCGCCTGAAGTGCCTGTGAGTGTGTCGCCG